>JBBPND010000086.1:0-30071 GCA_038090655.1 Gastroboletus turbinatus
GGACGAGCGGCGGGTGGTGGCACGAAGGAAAAGAAAAGTGTCGCTTACCGCCGCTTGTCCGAAGACCATACACTGTGACTGTGCTCGTGCCTCGCTGCGTCACAGTGTGACCATTTCATTTTTTCGCGTTATGTATTGGCACTTTGCTCGAAGAACCTGATGGAAATCGCAAAATCTGACAGGCTTTATTCAACTTGGCCCGTCGTCGGTTTTTCCTCGTTCTTTGAACGCTCTCGTTACCTCACCTGGTGTCTCTTCGTCACGGTGAGTGATACAGCATGCTCCAGCAATTAGCGATAGTGCTACACTTCGGTCCTGTCCAGGGAACAAACGGGATCCATCTCGCTGTAGTGCCTCAATGTGAACCCCTTCCAGGCGCCGTAGCAGGCATAAATGCTAGCTTGAATCTCAATCAATACAACACCATTCTTTCCTTTGGCGTGCATTACCGTCAATCTGATTGGCCCCGTCTCGAGTCTTTTTACTTGCAGTATTCTTACATAGATGGGGGTTGGCATGACTGACAGTCCCTTGCACCCCCTGCCATTATTCCGCCAAATACACACGCTGGAGGTCTCTCGACCAACGGTCCTGGTGGGTGGACGGCATTGCCAATGACATAGGGACTCACTTGATACATTACGCTGTAAGCATAGTTGTGTCATCTCCAACGGTTTTGAATGCCTGACCTGTGATGCTTTTGCCAACTCCCTACGATGTGCTCCGTCCCGATCGGGGGTATCAAATATATTTGCGATATTGGCAGCGAAACGTCGAGTTGCATCTTGTGATGACCCGGGGCATCGTTTTTATTGGATCCCAAGGTGAGACCTGTGTCGTGTACCCTGATTGGCGATGATTTTGATTTTTTTGTCTCTTCCTTTTCTCGCTATTGGGCATTAACTTCCTCTCAGCTACAGATAAGCATACCTTGTTTCATTCTCAAGGCTGCGCGCGTCATGTTCGGCATCATGACGTAGCATAATCTCTAATGATAAACTCGCTTTTAGGTCCCAAATAGGTGGCATATCTTCTCCATTCCGGTCACGTTATTTCTCTTTTCCTCGTTCCAGCAGTTTGGGGTCTCTCTTTGTCCTGACCCGCTCAAATGGAAGGGACATATTGCCCGTCCCAGGCTAAGCAACCAGGATCAATTTGTTTTAGGTCTATCTCAAGAGAGATCTGCTCAGTCCGACTCCAGAGAACCGAGGTATGGACATGGATTGATGCCGTGCGTGGGGGAACGAGGCAACCGTTGAGTATACTAGTTCACGCCGTCCACAACGTACGGTCGTGATACTCACCCATTTACTTGATAGCCTTTGGGAGTAGTCTTATTGCGTCGTATACGCTGTAGTAAGCACCCGAGGAATACGAACAACATGCTACTTTTTATCAAAACATTGCATAGGTCCTGAGGTTTGCATCACAGACTAAATCGCACGTGTAGAGAAGAAGCTCCCCAACGGAGTGTTGAGATATAAATAATATATCGAGTTCAGAAGGCGAGGAATGCATAGGTAAAAGAAATATCCCGAGTCACTGCTCGAAGTACACCCTCCTCTGTTTTTCACCAACGCCCCAGTGCTTGTTCCCGTCCCTGATTTCTACCCGAAATCCTTGTTCAGACCTGACGCGTGTGATCTCCCAACGGTTCGAGTCGAATTGCCTCTGATTCGTTTGCGTCCCCTTCCACAACCTGATCCTGCTCCGGGGGAACATCCGCGAAGGCGATCGCGGACACGGCTGCATTTTGACTGGCAGTGGGTTGCGACAACACACCAAATCCACTGTCAATCCCCTGGCAGCCGCGACGGGTGTCACGGTCATACAGCTCTCGCACGCTGATGATGAACCGAGGCATAATGGGGCATATCGATATGTAACCAAACACAGCCAGGAAGAGCGCTGAAGTGGTGTTTGTTATAGACACGTTTTCGAGTATGCCAGTAATATTGAAAAACATGTTCCTAGCAGTTCAGAAGAACACGACGGAGTAGTTAGTTCTGGACAAGTACTCAAGGGTAAGATGGATGGGAGGTTATT
Organism: Gastroboletus turbinatus; assembly: GCA_038090655.1. Classification (NCBI taxonomy): domain Eukaryota; kingdom Fungi; phylum Basidiomycota; class Agaricomycetes; order Boletales; family Boletaceae; genus Gastroboletus; species Gastroboletus turbinatus. The sequence continues at coordinate 2,047 of JBBPND010000086.1, forward strand.
GATGGTGACTAACGAGAGAGAGTAGCAAAGTGAGACGTACACAAGGAAATAAAGAATTCCATCTTTGACGAGTTGTTGCATGTACTGATTAGGCTGCCACTGCTTGGTTGCTTTGTACATGTCAACTGACTGCTTCAAGGTTTGGATGACAGCGAGAACCAAAAGTGTAGCACCGAGAATAAATCGCGGGAGCCTAGCATACACGTAAAACAACGCTGTGATGTTGCTCGATGAGATATTGCAAAAAGAGAAATTCGACAATTGAACAACTGTGACTAGAGGAATGGGTGCCAGAGGGTGACGGACGGCCGCCTCCGTGAGATGCAGTAATCAGTACAACCTGGCTCAGGACATACCTGAGAGGTAAATAGTATTGGGATTGTTGAAGATACCTGTAAGAACAAAGGAAAGAATGGTCTGTGGAACATAGATGAACAGCAAGACCCAAAGGATTTTCTTGGATCGATTCCACATTGCATATACCCGGAGGATCATTACATCTGTAATTGAAATCGCGATCTGGAGAAATCAGGACTCGGATGGTACAGTAGTAACTTACAATCAGCAGCTGTAAAAAATATTTCGAATGCCCATTGAACTATCAGATCCACCACAGTACCTTTGGATCATGATTGTCTCATCCTGATTGTGTAGTAGGCGATAAATCAATCCACTTACACCTGCGGAGCTGTCATCAATACAGTTTTCAGGCTGAATTTAGATGCGTACATCTACCAGAACATGGTCATTATTTTAAAGATAGACAAGGTGCAAAGCAAAAATACTGACTGTGACAGGACCAGGGACAAAGGTACTACCCACTGTGGGCGCATCTGATCAGCACAATTATCCTCATATTTAATTCTGAACATACAGAGGCCAATGAGACTTCAGCACGGTTTCATTCTTAGCCGTATAATTTGGTATGCATCATAGCAACAATAGACCTACATAGCGAAACAAAGACCGAAATAACGGACCTATGGAACTGTCAATTCGGAACACCTGCAATGGAGTGTCCTCTGAGCCATACCAGAACAAACGTTGTGGAGACCCAGGTCCAGGGTCTGCACTGTGGGGCTTTCAGGAGCCCTGTGGTTATCGGATGATTGTTGCTCACCCAAACATAGTCCATCTTAGAATATTTATTGTTAGCTGACTTATATGACGTGGAGAGTAAAATAACATACCTCTCTTGAAAAGGTGAGGACTTCGGTGGTAGGATCGCAATAATCACTTCAGAATGAAAGCGATGCAGTGCACATACATAGTATCACTCACGATAATCGTATACGACAGTAGTGACAATAACAACTGCGCTGGCCCATAAGATTAGTCATTGGGAGGAGGTATGAACAAGCGTACGGGATACATAGTTGTTCAATTGGAGAAGCTGCAAAGCAGACTGTAAGTCGGAGGACATGGCAGGTACGAGAGAAACGGGCGATGGTGTCTGATGCCCGTGGTTGAACGAGAAACCAAGGAGAGAGGGACTCGGTTGCCAGTGTCAGCGGTTCGGTGTTGGATTACCCTGGCGGTTATATACTCTACCCGGTGTATTAAATATTTGCTTCATAATTCGTTTGGAATGATGCGTGCCGTACGATCCTGCGACCTGGGACAAACGCTCTAACGCGATCGGGATGAAGGAGTGGCGATGGCAGAAGGCGGTACAAATACAGCAACAGGACGTTTGCATTGAAAAGACTGAAACATGGTTTTCATTTAGAATCAGATCACATCCTACATAATATGATGATCCTATGACCTCCGGTTGCAAGTAGAAAACATTGAAGCTGTGGCACCAGACCAGAGCTATTACTATCTTCCGGTTCAACACCATATTTTTACTATTTGTTCATTTCAAGGGGCGATTGCGGATCAAAAACGCCAGAGGGGTCTTCTGTCGCTCATCTGGACATCAACGCCCGTTCAACTGGCACGCCTGCACTCAGCCCGAGGTACTTAGTATCAGCCCCAGTCAGGATGACGCGCCTACTCTCAGAAACGTCTTCTGTCCCTACTCGCAATATCTCCAAACATCCTGCCCATCTACGTACCCCCTGCAATCCACCGCTATGCCTCACCCCAGACCATCGACGCCCGTAGGAGGACCGCCCTCTCTCCGCATCAGTCTCTTCCTATTGTATGGTTACCGAGGAATGAACCGCCCGCACTTATCAAATCTTCCTTTTACTTTTCTGACTCCATGCACAACACGACCACACTCCGCACAGACGCCGCAATGGATCGCACGCGCACCGTCATCGACAAAGCCTCGTGGATGTAACTTGTAACGTGCGTAGTACGCGCCTTCTCATCGAAAACGACGTGGACTGCGCTCTCAAGTCCGCCGGCAGTAGGACGAGTCTTGAGTGAGGCGTGGATACAGGACGGAGTCTGAACTCAAACAATTCTAAATGCGTCTCGCTGATGCCAAGGTAAGCCTCCACTTTCCATTGGGTACCTTGATGGCCACAGGTAGTACCCCGCTCCCAGGTAAAGTCCCACCTGTAGCTGTCTTATTGTTGGATCTCGCTCGCAGGCATGGGCATTTTTCTGAATACGATGGAGGATGAGGAGGTATCAAAAGGAAGAAAAGGAGAACGTATCCGTACCAATTAGAGGATGTAAAGGAGGTAGAAGACGGAATCACCGCTGGGGTTTCCAACACCTGGAACGAGGGCCATGCACTGTATGAAACCTGCCAAGACGTCAGTCTTTGCGCGCCGAAGGAGAGGTGCCACAAACCTGCGAACGAGTGAAAAGCAGAGTTAGTGATGAGCAGGTTACAGTCAAAATGACGCTGAAAGCACGTGCGCGAGAGCAAGGAAGAGGTAGGAAACAAGTGGGGACGACGGGGGTTGACCATCCGTCTGCTCCAATCCAACCACCCTAATTGTCGGTGTCGGCAACATAGACTGATGGGGCACGAACAACCTCGATCATAGCCCAATACACCTGACCCAACAATACGAAACACGACGGTGAATTCGCCAGCATACACAGTGACCTCGGAAGCTGTGTCACTGGCGGGCCTCCCAGCTGAGCGATATCAGCTGGCTAAATCCTGCGGTTGGCTGGCATGGTTATCTAATGAAGAGGACCTCCGCGAGAGGGGGAGCAAGACCTCGATGCTCTTCCACTTGTGAAGGTCACGTAAACAATAAATTCCCACTTGACGCAGGTATGAATGGAACCTACGGTAGATCCAGGGGAGACGGTTGGGCTTTCAGAAAAGCTTTCCCGCGCACGCAATTTGGGGGCAAGTCCATATCGGCGATGACGGGGTTCAACGAGGATGAGGGAAGAAACGCAGATGGAAGTGTTGGTGAGGGAAGGCGAGGATATGGTGGGGGGAGACATCTGCAGCGATGCATCGCGTGATAACAGATCATTTTGACTCCTCGACACCCCATCTAATAGCTAACGTCGTCGAGCCTAACCGTCAGACCCGATACTTGACCAATAAAGCGCTACTCACCCTGGGATCCAATAAAAACAATCATCCGGGTCATCACAGTATCCGACGTTCCACGTTCCGCTGCCAAAACGAAACAGGACATGTTGGTATGCCCAAATGCTTGATACCCTGGATCTCGCGGCGACGGAGTACATCGTCTCAGATCGTAGCAAAGCTGACAGAAGCATCGTAGGTCAGGCGCTCAAAGCCGTTGGAGATGACGCAACAATGTTTAGGGTGTAATGCATCAAGTGAGTCCCCATGTCGTTGGCAATACCGTCCGCCCACACAAGACTATTGGTAGAAGAACCCACATTTGGTGGAATAATGACAGTGCGTGCAATTGGGGACCCTCCGGCATGCCAATCCCCGTCTGTCGAGACGAGGCCAATCAATTTGTGGTAAATACCTGCCAAAGAAAACGATGGTGTTGTATTGGTTGAGACTCAGACTAGCATCCATGCCTGCCAGGAAGTGGTTCACGTTGAGGCGTTACTTACAGCGTGATGGACTCCAACCAACATATTCATACTCCGATTTACAGCGTTCACACTCGAGCGTTGCACGAGGATCATGACTCCTCGACACTCAATTTCATGCCTCGTCCGGACTCTGGCGCGCCTGCGACATGTACCGACAGCGATGCCAACATCGGCACGGACGACGAACGCTTGATGCCTCTCCGCCCACCGTGAGTATTTGTTCGAACATATTTTCCATTTCTCGTTACATCTGACCACCTCCAGCCGTCCCCTTTTAAGTGGGAAGGCGACATCTCCAACCCCATTTCTGCGTCTCTCCTCGCAGAAGCTTCCATCTACATTTTCTCCCCCAACCCCGTCCGTATGAAAATGGTCTCGCCCGTCTATTCGTTCTCAAATGGCCTGCGAAAGTTCGTCCGGATCCTCAAACGTCTCCCCTCGGATTGCCTCCTCGGACATTTCTGGCATCTCTATTCTGGGTGAATTGATGACATGACAGTACGCTCGATCGTTATCCAAGAACAAGAGGCCGATAGGTGCGACATTGATAGATCTGTTTAACCGCTCTCAGCTCCATTCACACTTGGGTCAGGTGGGAATTTATATTTATGCGACCTATAGAAACAGGAGAGGATCGGGGTCCCACTCCCCCTCTTACCTCTCTTAGTCAAGGGCAGGCTATGGCCTAGTTTACTCTGCTCAGCCGGGAGGGCCGCAGGTGACATAGTTCCCGAGATCAGAAGTATGCTGGCGAATTCACCACCGCATTTCATGTTGCCGAGTCAGGTGCATGGGTTGTTCGTGCCATATTATGCCCGCCCGTGACGTCCACCAACAAGACGGCGAGAGGTGGGGTTTTACCTGGGAAGACGGGTAATCTACTGCGTGATGCCATCGAAGCACCCCATCTAAAGAGGGCGGCCGACGAAGATATACAGTAGGGGGAGAAACGGGGCTTACCTTGGCATCATCAGTGAGACACATTTTGACCCCGAGAGTTGAGACTCAGTCCTGTATCTGCACATCACTCAAGATTTCGTTCCAGGCCCAACGTTTAATCTCCGATTCGACCGCTGCCCAGGCATGTCAATGAGGGCAGGCGGGAGATCGATCGCGCCGTCAGTGCGGTAGGAGAGGATGGTCGTGATGTGCATTGGGTCAGAAAGATAAATGCATGATTTGATGAGAGGGAACGTGAGAGGGTGTTTCGAGGTAGTGCGGGGCAAGTTGGCGTCATGTCACTGTCTCGATCACCTTGACGACATCCTGACTTGAGCCGAATTCTCGGTCATGCGGGAACTGGAGCGGTTGCGTCAGATTCCGGACCTGGACTACCGCACAATCCCCTGGTTCCAGATCTATTTGGCTCTCCGACTTCACCCAGAGTCGCGCAAGCATCCGCAGGTTACCACATTCCTTATCTCGAGCGATTTACATGCTGTGCAGTGCCGCCCATGGCCGACCCAACGTCACGACACACTTGTTGATGATCGCATCACGGCGCAGATCGGCTCCGCTCCTACCGGCGCACAAGCTCTCCATAGATGAGGGCGAGTCCTTGCATATCGGCAGGGAGGCACTGCTGATTCTCGTCATCAGTAATTTTTAGTTACCATACCATTACCCGAGTTGTGCTTCGAGGGATTCTGTAATGAAAATCCAAGTCGGGAGGTTAACCGCAGGATCTGGCCTCGCTGATATCCCTCAACCGGGAAGGCCGCCAGTGACATGGCTTCCGAGGTCGGAGCTCTGTGCGTATGCTGGTGAATTAACCGCGACATTTCGTGTTGTCGGGTCACGTGCATGAGGCTATGGTCGAGGTTGTTCGTGCCCATGGCATCGGTATGGGTTGTGGACACCGACAATAAGGTAGAGAGGGTGGAGCGTGGTTGGGTTGAAGCAGACGGATGGGTAAGCTCCGTCGTCCCCCACGGATATCCTGGTTCTTCCTCGCTCTGACGCACGTTCGTTTTCACTGTCCGTTTGGCTCATACCACTCTCGCATGCGACTGTATGCGCAACGACAGATCCCAGTTTTTTTCACCCTGATATGTGGAGTCTATACATTGCATCCCATCGATACCCACACCCCTCCGTTACCTGCCTTGGTGACGTATGGTGCTTTGGACTCTATCCCAAGGGAAGTCGACCGTTATTCAAGTATTTGTGCTTTGTGTCCTAAGCTCAACAGTGTACGTACAGATGACCCAGCTTTTTTGAAGGGAAAAGTAATGTGGACATCGTCACAATGCAGTCTCTTCCAGTCGTGGGCGCGTTGATTCCATTATTTAGTCAAAGCATTTTTTCAGGAACTGCACACAACGCAGAGCTGAAGCAATCATCTTGGGTATCTGTGAGTCTCCAACGCTTTGACTGACTGATGACCATATCCTGGAAGCATACATTAATCTCCTTCACCAGTATGTTGTGCCTGAGCCCGATCCCTGGCACCGTGTGATCAGTCGCGTCGTCTGCGCGGTAGAATAGGATGGTCGTGAGGTGCACTGGGTCGGAAACGGTCATATATGATTTCTTCGTGAGGTCGTGCACGTTGGTTTTCAGCGTCGTTTTGACTGTACCTGCTTATTCCACCGTGACATGCGACTGTATGCGCAACCCCAGGTCCTTCTTTTTGGCACTACGTTGCTCTTTCTGCACTGCATCGCATCGATATCCGTGCCACCGTCTATCGTCACCTTCCCAGGTGGAATAAGGTGCGTCGCGACATGGAAATGTCGATTATACAATCAATGCATATATGCTTCGTGTTCTAACCCGTACTGTGTACGTACAGATGGCACAGTTGTTTCGAAGGGAGAAAAGACATGGACATCCTCGCAACATTGCATTATCTCTTCCATTCGTGGGCGTCTGATCTCCGAGTCCGAGTATTGATTGGTTTTAATTATATAATCTTTTTTTTTTTTCAGGAACTGCGCACAACAGAGAGCCGGAAACGATCATCTTCGTATGTACGTGCGAGTCTCCGGCGTCTCGACTGACAGGTGACAAGCATTCATTAATTCTTCTTTCATTCCTTCACCGGTGTGTTGTCCGTGGCGCACGGTCATCATTTTGGCAGACATCTGACAGAGCACGACGCTCATCCCACGTCGGTGGGAGACCCAGTGGTGGTTTCCTACCCCACTTCATTTACAACCACTAAATCGTACGAATACATTCCCCTTGTCTCTGCTCAAACCGTTCTTATCCTCCTTGACCCACGTCGTCGAAAGAGGGCGGCCGAACAACACATGCAGGACGGGATAAATGGGCTTGACTTAGCGTCATCAGCACGACGGATTTTTACGTGTTCGAGTTCAGCCCCGATGCTGAATCCACACGTCATCCAATACCTCGTCCCAGGCCCTTACAACCCTGACGCCGGAGCGGTGGAGAGACTACGCACGGTGCGACATATTTCCACGAGACTTTGTCAAAGAGGGGTGGTCGTGATGTGCATTGGGTCAGAAAAGGAATGGTATGGTTTCATAAATGCGATCACGATGTTTGGACATCGTGGGCCAGCGGGTTCATTCAACCTCAGTACCGACGAAGACGGACGCGAGAGAGGGTGGTGTTTCTCATGCATTTAATGGCTCGCAATGAGGCAGAGCTGTGGTGTTACAAACTTGCCGTGGTACAGAAAACGGCAGAGATACCATGGCGTGATGTTTCGAGGCACCAGTGCGAGTCAGGTGAGAAAACATTACTGTGGGCGGGGCTTGGCGTCAGGCAGAGTTGTCTCGATAATTTGTCAGCCTGACGGGCCTCTTCGGGTGCATGCTAGAACTGAAGCAGTAGCGGCTATCTCCTAACCCAGCCCGCGATGGTCTTCCTGGTTCCAGTATCTATGTGGCCCTCCCACTTGACACAGAGGTGCGTAAGTATCCACAGGTTACGACATTCCTTTATTTTCAAAGAATGTTGGCTCACCACATACCTTTTGGTGATCACGGATCAGATCGCTGTTTGTAAACGCAACCCAAGTTGGTTCCCATCACTTCCGTAGCTCATTAGCATGAAGTGACGGTAGATAATGGGGACTACTTTGAAATTGGTGGGGAGGCACTTTCTCATCATCACCAAATATTAGTTATCAGTTACACCTGATTCATGGGTAAGTGGGCGTGCATACACAATGACATTGTTCTCCGCATGGCAACGAAGATGGTGTCGCACCGCCATCCGTCACTACCCCTCAATCGGAGTCCATCCTGATCTCACTCGTTCCAAATGAATCTGGAAGCAATACCTAAATACCGGATAGAAGATATAACTGCCAGGGGAACCCAAGACCGAACGACTAGCAACCGCCATTTCCTCGACTCTCAATCTTCTTTTGTTGTCGAACTGTCATACGTTGCGGTTTCTCTTGTACTGGCTATGTCTTCCGACTTGCAGTCTACTTTGGAACTTCTCCAGATGAATGACTATATATCCCGTATGGTTCCTCATACCTTCAGTCGATGATCAATCTGATAGACAGACCCAGTTGTTATTATCACTGCTGTCATGTACGATTATCGTGAGTGATACCTATTGTGCATGCAATCCTTCCTGTTCCGAAGTGACCATTTCAATTTTACCACTGCAGTCCTCACCTTTTCGAGAGAGGTATGTCATTCCACTCTCCACATGTACATCATATCATATCTGTCGGCTGACAATATTCAAAGATAGACTATATTTGGGTATATAAGGAAGCAAAAATTATCGAGCAAGCACTAGGTCGCTGACAGTCCCACAGCGCAGACCCTGGACCTATGTCTCCACAATCTTTGTTTTGGTGCGTATCAAGGATCAAGGGAACCGAATCGAATGACCTCCGATTGACGGTTCTGTAGGTCCGTTATTTCGGTCTTTGTTTCACTGTGTAAGTCTATTGTTGTTATGATGCACATCGAATTACACAATTTACAATGAATACGTGCTCAAGTCTTGGTGGCCTTAGTATGTTCAGAATTAAATTGCAGGTTTATTGAGCTGATCGGATACATTTGCAGTTGGTAGTACCTTTGTCCCTGGCCCTGTCAGAGTCCGTTTTTATGCTTTGCACCTTGTCTGTTATCAATGACCATCCTCGGGTAGACGTATGCATCAAAGTCCGGTTGAAAACTCTATTGAAAACAGTTGAATAGGTGTAAGTCAATTGATTTACTGCTCACAACGTGATCAGCACGAGACATGAATATTCCACAGGTACCATAATATATCTGGCCGCTATCTGGGAGTTTTTGATCTTCGATCATGCTGCTGATTGTAAGTTATTGTTCCCCCGACTCATTTTCAAGACCATGATTTCAATTATAGTTGTAATGATCCTGCGGGTGTATGCAATGTGGAATCGATCCAAATGGATTCTTTGGGTCCTCCTGTTTACCTTGATGCTACAGGCTATTCTTTCGCTTGTTATTTCAGGCATCTACCTAAATCCTAATACAAACTTGTCCGGTACGTCTTGAGCTCAACTGCGTGTATTACTGCAGTCTCACACCTTCATTTCCTGCCACCCCTTTCTCAAGTCACAATTGTCCGAATCACCGAGCTCTCTGCTTGCAACTTCTCACCGAGCGAAATCTCATCCAAGATTAACATGTATGGAAACATCCCACGATTTGTTCTCGGGATTTCACTTTTGGTTCTCGCTGTCATCCCAACTTTGAAGCAGTCAGTTGGGATGTACAAAGCGACCAAGCAGTGGCAGCCTAATCGATACATGCAACTGCTCGTGAGAGATGGAATTCTTTACTTCTTTGCGTACGTCTTGCTTTTCTACCATCTCGTTCGCATTCATATCACCACCACGTTCTCTCATCCATCTCACTCTGGACTACCCGCCACTCACTTGTTTTCCTAGGAACATGCTTTTCATTATTACAGCTATAGTCGAAGACAGGTCTATACCAAGCAACACTTTGCTGCTCTTCATGAGTTTGTTTTCTTACCTAACCCTATGCCCCATTATGCCTCGGTTCATCATCAGCGTGCGAGAGCTGTATGACCGTGACATCCGTGGCCACCGGCAGGGGATTGACACTGGATTCGGTGTGTTGTCGCAACCCGTTCCCAGTCAACATGGGGCCGTGTCTACGATCGCATTCGCGGATTTCGCCCCAGGGCAGGATCAGATTGTGGAGGGGCACGCAAACGAATTGGAGGCGACTCGGCTTGAAGTATTGGGAGATTATACGCGTCAGGTTTGAACGAGGACGTTGGGTAGAAGCCGGGAATGAGCGCTAGCACTAGCCCTTGTGGAATGGCGAATAGTTGTGGTACTTCGAACGATGTGAGGTCACAAGAGCATGAGCCGAGTTGAATAAAGCCCATCTTCTCACCTGGAAGTCGACGCATTGGAGACTCACAGGTACTCAGATGATCATTTCAGCTCCGTGCTGTGTGCAGTTCATGACTGATTAAACAAAACGACGAGATCGAACGCGCCAACATGGAAGAAAAACGGCATTGCAACATTGCCTGTGTCCCTTTGTGCTTCGAGACAGCTAGATCATCCGTACGTACACGTTTCAGGTCAGAACACAATGCATATATGCGTCGGCTTTATAATGGACATTTAAGTCACTTTCCGAAGCGCCATACTCCACCGGGCAAGGCGAGGATAGACAGGGGGGGCGCAACCATCAATGCGATGCAGATGTATAGATCGCATGGTGCAAAAAGGGGGTATTTGTCCTTCCATACAGTCGCATTCACGGTGGGATGAGCAGGTCACAGTCGGAACGGCGCTGACAGCCAACGTGCGTGCGTGAGAGCAAGGAAGAGCTAGATGATCGGTGAGGGACGACGGGGCCGTCCACCCACCTCTGTAATCCAACTACCCTCCTACCTCTTCCACCCGATTGTCAATGTCCGCGATCAGACTGACGGGGTACGAGTAGTGTCAACCCTAGCCCCATTAACCTGAGCCGACAACACGAAATGCGGCAGTGAATTCGCCTGCATACTCACCGCCGTGAAACTGGAGGCTGAGAGAACGATAGACGAACCACGGCCAAGCGATGTAAGCGAGGCCAAACCCTGCTCTTGAGTAGTATGATTATCTGTCAAAGAGGACCGAAGTTCGTGAGCAGTAAGGGGGAGCGGGACCCTGGTCTTATCAGGCATTCTCGTCATGCGTCACAAATACTGACATTGCCGTCTACACACCCACACCAGACGTGGACGCCGTCTTGAATGCACTGAATTGAAACCGGTATAAAAAACGACCGATATTATCGTGGTGCTACGTCGTGCACGATCGCGCCATCCCAAGAAAAGGAACATGAAAACGCACAAGAAGCAGAAGCATGATCGGATCGGGAAAACAAAGTGTCATGTATCCAAACCTGTTTTGATCGAGAGAGTTATCCCTCGACCCTTGACATCGGCGTCGATGCTTACCTGCATGCACCCGACGGCTCCCATCCACCGATTGCGTTGTGCATCGCGAGCAAGAGTCGCTCGCTGTGAAGAGACAGGCTCATACATTTAAACCCTTTCGATAAACGTGGGTATCCAACACAGTGTTTGATAAAACTGTACAATGGCAGTCGCAACAGGCAGCAGCAGAATCAGGTATCACCCAACGTCGTCCGTGAATACGGAATCAGGGTGTGACGATCCCCACGGATGGCTGGAACAAAGGCCCAAGGGAAACACGGGACGCGTCCACGACAGGCCATTCATTAAATGATATCGATAATCGACGGCCATATCCTACGTCCTCTCCATTAGCCACTGACCCACCAAAAAAAAGGGGGGGCATACTTGACCAACGCAATCAACGACTGAATCATGGCCCAAATAAACGAAATCCACCTAGCCGCGTTCCGTCAGAACCCGAGTTCACACAGAGTCAAAAATGCGAGGAAAAAAGGTGGTAAACGTACGTCGACATGTAGAATCCTCCCGCTGAATACACGCCTACGAGGACAAAGGCGATCACGACCGCGCAGAGGAGGCTGAATCCGAGGAAAGGGAAGAGGACAAAACTGATCGTGCGGGGCTCTCGTGAAGCGTACAGACTCGTTTATTCATACCAGGGATGGGACGGCGTGGACGGAGGCGAGCGGTGCCTGATGCACTGGAATATGATCCCGGACAAACTGGTGCAAGTACTCAGGGAGACGGATGCGGCCGTCATACGAGATAGTTAGCAAGTGTCTGGAAGAAAATGCGTTTTGAGTGCGATGGGAATGCACGAGGAAGAGGCGTACAGGGATACACGACGCGAGAGAGACGAGACCCAATCCTCGTGCGGCAACACCGGGCTGCCCAGCGACAAGGCTGTCGTGCACACAATGAAAACTGCTCTACGACGCGATGTGTACCTCACTGGTGCCGTTTTCTGCGGGACATTCTCTGAGGGTGGTTCGTAGGATTGCGCCATCGAGAAAGTCGAGTGGGACGGGCTTTTCAAGAGAGGGCTTTGTTGACGAGTTGCGGGAGTTGGTAGCGTTTCAAGTCAGGGCCATAAATTTCGGGGAGAAAGTGAGATGGGAAGTTTGGATATTCAACAGGACCATAGCGGACGAGGACAACCAAAAATGGTTGGACCAGGACAAAGGTTGAACTTTGCCACATGTGGCTGTGTTTCTTCTTTCAACACTCGAACAGTTCAATTGCATGTATTGGTACAGTAGACTCCCTCCTAACGCATACCTCTCTTGGTGTTGGGTTTCCCTGGCAGTTATATCTTCTACCCGGTGTATCAAATATCTGCTTCAAGACTCGTTTGTAACACCCAGTGACGTATGATCCTCCCGACGTTCGACAAACACGAGAAGCAGCCTGATGGAAGGGCGGTGACGGAAGGTGGTGCGGGAGCGTCTTCGCTTCCACGCAGAGACCAAAATCGTCGTGTATACAACACGGGGAGTCTGAGGTCGAAATATTGCATCGTCTAACCTCCGGTAGCAAGTAAGAAACCTTGAAGCTCCAGATCGCATTTCTACCATTCGTTCATTTTTATGTAAGGAGTCCCTTTTCGTTCATCAGCGCCCCTATGTCCGCACTCAGCCAGAGGTACCCCGTGACGAGTGGCATCACAGTATATCTTCTCTAGCTATTCCTACCCGTCAATACGAATAAGATCAGGAAACCCTTTCATTATAGAATGTTCCTGGGCTGATGGTAATCCGCGCCAACCTACTTGTAATTTTGGGGTAATGGCGTGTGACCAAGAATTTCGCGATTCAGATGACGAGAACTAGCAAGACCTCCCCGCCAATTTCAAAGAACTCACCCTTATCTACGGCCACCTCGTCTGAGGAGCGGAGCTGCGGAAGTGATGCGGCGAACCGCGGTAGCCTATGCCAACGAGATCTGCGCCGTGATACGATCATCTTTGACAATGAGCGGCATGCACAGGATGGAAATCGCTCGAGATAAGCAATGTGATAACCTGTGGGTGCCTGCGCGCCTCTGTGTGAACTCGGAGGGCCAAATAGATACTAGAACCAAGAGATTGTGCGGTAGTCCGGGTCCGGAATCTGACGCGACCGCTTCAGTTCCCGTTCGGTACCCTCGGAGAATTCGGCCCAAGTCAGGATGTCTGATGATCGAGACTGACCTGACGCTAATTTGCCCCTTCTCTCCCGGCTCGCACTGCCCTCTCGCGTTGCTATTCGCTGGTACCGTGGACCGAACGTTCGAACCCTACGATGCTCAGACACCGTGATCGCACTCATCAAATCGTACATTACTCTTTCTGACCCATGGCACATCACGACCACCCTCATTGACATGAACTGATGGAAATGACTCGCACTATGAATAGTACACACCATTCTTGTCAAAGACACACCATCCCTTCAACGGAGATTAAACGTTGGGTCTGGGTTGAAATCTTGAGTGACGTGCGGATACAGGACTGAGTCTGAACTCGAAAGGGTAAAAATGCGGCTCACTGACGACACCGGTATGCCCCCCCACTGTTTATCTTGCTCGGCTACGTTCTTTAGATATCATACTTCGATACCATCACAGGGTAGCCACCGCCCCAGGCAAAGCCCCCTCCGGCTATCTTGGCTTGCCTTGTTGGTGGAACACTTTTTCTAAGTGCAATGGAGGATGAAATGTGTGTACTAGTAGTGGTCCCAAACGAGGTAGAGTAACGGCATTTCCCAACGACATGGGACGAGACCCATTGATTGTCAGAAATCTGCCGACAATGATGGTCACTGCGCGCCCAAGGACAGGCGCAACAGACCAGTGGAGAAGTGAAAATCAGAACTAATGGATGCTTCTGGGATATGGTCAACTATTAGTCGAAGCGTTGGGGAACCCAGATACCCAGGATGATCGTTTCAAGCCGGGGAGAGGATGAGGCCTACTCACGTGTCTGCTTCAATCGAGTCCACCCCGAACCCGAACCCCTCTAGCCAATCGTCAGTATGCACAACCCTCCTCGACCCTTGCTCATGCACCTGCCCCGACATCACGAAACGCGGCAGCGAGTGCACCTCTATGCTGACCTTGGAAGCCGTGTCGCTGGCGACCACTCTGGCTGAGCAACGTAGGTCAGGCCAGAGCCGGCGGTTGAATAATATGGTTATCTGGCGAAGAGGGCCTTTGTGAGAGGTGAGATGTGGGCCGAGCGAGACCCGGATCCCTGATGCCCCCCACCGCTTGTCCAGGTTGACTAAACCGTAAATTCCCACATGACCCAGGTGTGAATGGAGCTGAAAGTGGTTGTGAGGGGAGTAACTCCGTCGTCGAAGGCCCCACAACGCGTAATAGAAATGCTCTAAATGCCAGAGAGGGCGATCCATCGGAGACGATTGAGGTCTCGGACGAACCTGGCCGCACGGGTGATTTGTGAACGGGGATAGGCAAGTCCACTTTCATAGTGACTGGGTTCGGCAAGGATTGGGATTCAGAAGCAGACGTGGATGTAAGCTTGTAATACGGAAGGTCATCGATAGTACATGGACCCATGGATTGGTGTCGCGCCTGATGGGAATAGGACAATCCTCGAATGCCCGAGCGAATGCCTCCGCGACATGCAGTCGTGACGCTAACCTATTTTCTGGGTGTTGGAATCATTTGATTGTATCCTGTACGCTGGTGTAGCCCACGAGGAAGGGACGTACCGGTGTATGGAATCACTGTTGGGTTTCCCAACGACATGGAACAAGAAACATGTGCTATCAGAAATCTGCCGAAACGATGGTCACTGCGTACCACAGGCGAAGGTGTGTAAAGCGGAATTATATAATGTAGGCTTCTGGGGATATGGACATCTGCCAGTCGAAGCGTTGGAGACTCACAGGTACCCAGGATGTTTGTTTCAGCTGCTGTATGCAGTTCCTGAAAATTTGACTGAACTAGAAGATGGGATAAAACAGGCCCACGAATGGAAGAGACACCGCGTTCCAACGACGTCCATGTTCTTCTTCCCTTCGAAACAGCTGGATCATCTGTATGTCCACCGTTTAGCTCAGAACACAAAGCCTGAATGCGTATGGTTTTTAATTGCCATCTAAGCCGTGTTCAGAACGACCATAGTCCAGGAATGTTACGATGAGGCGCATATATGCGGTACAAATGTATAGATTGCACATAGTTCTGGCGTTGCGCATACAGTCGCATGTCACGGTGGACTGAACAGGTTAGAATCAGAGCAGCACTGAAACCGATGCTCGTGAGAGCAAGGAAGAATTAGAAAATCGGCGGGGTACTCACCCCTCTACTTCAGTCCACCACCCCTTACCGCCTTTACTCAATTCTCGTTGTCCGCAACCCGGACTATGGGGAACGGACAACCTCGATCCTAACCCCATGCACCTGACCCAAGGACACGAGATGCGGCGATGACGGGGTCCTGCAGGTATGAGGTACGAAATGCGGATGGAAGCGTTGGCGAGGAAAGTGGTGGAAATGGCATTGGGGATGTCCATTTCCCAACTGTAATAGTCGACTATACCGTCAGGTTGTTGATTCGCCCGGAATAGAGATACTCGAAACCCAGCAGGCGATCCAGGGGAGACAGTTACTTAAGGTCTCGGATCATCCTGGCCGCGCAGGTGGTTTGGCGACGGACGGACCCGGCGACAGGCGGACGGATGGTCGAGTCCATTCCCATACCGAAAGGATGAGGGAGGAAACACGGATGGAAGCATCTACGAGGAGAGACGTGGACATGACGCAACTTGGAAATGGAGCCTCCACGCCCAAAATGAAGACGGGTAGAGGTACTAGGTAGTCAACGAGGGATGGCTACTGTGTTCGAACGAGTGAAGTGTTCTCGTCGCCCGTTGCGAATACTGGCGTCGCTGTCGGTGGGGCCAGCACGTCGTGGGCGGTGATGAGGACGAGGTGATATGAGTTGTTAGGAAATTGATTCTGCGACCACATCACGTGACAACAAGCATTGGCCAAGCGCTTGTAGTTAGCACCATTCCGAATCCGTTCCGTACGGAATTCTGCCAACCTTTGGTTATGCGGGAACGACGAGATATACCATCTTTTTCGCGTCATATATTGAACATACTCAATGAATCTCACAGAAGAGTCGCAAAAGATAGGTTTTATTTAGCTCGCCTCATGGTCGGTTTTTCTTCGTTCTTTGAACGCTCTCGTCACGTCACCTAGTATCCTGTGTCTGCTCGTGAGTATCACTACGACGTTTCTAGGAGATACACAATACAACCAGTTCAGAAGGCGAGGCATATCCACACATAAAATAAATACACGAGTTTCTCTGATTTTCACCAATGCTCTGGCGCTAGTTTTCATCCCTGGCTTTTACCCAAATACCTCATTCAAACCTGATGCATATCATCGCCCCGCGTTTCGAGTCGAATTGCGTCCGATTCGTTCACGGCCCCTTCCACGACCTGATCCTGCTCCGAGGGGGCATCCGCGAATGCAATCGCAGACACGACCGCGTTTTCACTGACAACGGGTTGCGACAACACTCCGAATCCGGTGTCAATCCCCTGGCAGCGGCCACGAACGTCACGGTCATACAGCTCTCGCACGCTGATGATGAACCGAGGCATCATAGGGCATATGGTAAGGTACGAAATCAAGTTCAGGAAGAGCAGCGAAGTGCTGTTTAGTGAAGGCGAAAATTGGACTATAGAGTTGATATTGAAAAGCATGTTCCTAGCAAGTCAAAAGCATGTGGTCAGTCTTGGCCGTTGCGACAGGTGCTCGAGAGTAAGATGGGTGGGAGAACGAGACAAAAGCGAGACATACACGAGGAAGTATAGAATTCCATCGCTCACGAGTTGTTGCATGTACCGATTGGGCTGCCACTGCTTGGTTGCTCTGTACATCGCAACTGACTGCTTCAAGGTTTGGATGACAGCCAGACCCAAAAGTGTAGCACCGAGAACAAATCGTGGGATTACAACATATGCTTCAAGGAGAGATGGAATGTTGTTCCATGAGACGTTGCAAAATGAGAAGTTGAGGAGTTGAACTGTTGTCACTGGAGAATGGGGTAGAAGGTGATGACAGGCCACGTTCGTGAGATGCAGTGACACGTGCAGTTTAGCTCGAGACTTACATGAGAGGTAGGTATTTGGATTGTCGTAGATGCCTGTAGCCACGAAGGAAACAATGACCTGCGATACATAGATGAACAGGAGGGTCCAAAGAATCATTTTGGATCGATTCCACATTGCATACACCCGCAGGATCATGACGACTGTGATTTAAATCGCCATCAGGGAGAAAAATCAGGGGGTACACCGACTTACAATCAGCGGCGTTATAAAATATGGTAAATACCCAGATACCTAGTACATATAATACTGTACCTTTGGGACATCCGTGTCTCATTCTAATCGTGTGACGGGCGTAAATCAATCTGCTTACATCTATCAAACTGTTATCAATATAGTTTTCAATCGGAATTTAGATCCATACGTCTATCAGAAGATGGTCATCAACGGCATACAACACGCGAAGCAGAAAGACTGACTCTGACAGGACCAGGGACAAAGGTGCTACCACCTGGACACGTATCTGATCAGCTCAATTAAGCTCTAATTCGGCTCTGGACATACCAAAATCACTAATACTTAAGCACGGATTATAACCATTGTCTATGTGATTTGTTATGAACCGCAGAAGAAATAGACTTACATAGCCCAAGAAAGACCGAGATAACGGACCTACAGCACTGTCAATTCTGAACACATACAATCGGATTCCCTCGAGACTTCATACGCACCAAAACAAAGATTGTAGAGACCCAGGTCCAGGGTCTGCGCTGTGGGATCGTCAGTGGCGTAGCGCTGGCTTGATAATTGTTGTGTCCATACCCAAACATATTCTACCTTTGAATATCGTCAGCCAACAGATAAGATGTGGAGAGTAAGTTTTGAAGGAACATACCTCCCTCGAAAGGGTGAGGACTGCAGTGATAGGATTCATAGCGGTCACTTCAAAACGAAAAGGATAGCGTGCGCATAGGCATCACTCACGATAGTCATATACGACAGCAGTGACCACAATAACTGCATCGGTCCATAAGATTAATCGTTGAGCAAAGGTATAAACGACCGTACGGGATACATAGTCATTCATCTGGATAAGCTGCAACGCAGATTGCAAGCTAGAGGACATGGCGGGTACAAGAGAAACAGCAATGTATAACGGTTTAACAACAAACAAGTCGAGGAGAGGAACTCTGAGGGAGGTTGTCAGTGTTTCGGCCTCGCGTTCCCCGGTGTATTAAGTACTTGCTTCAAGGCTCTTTTGGAACGAGGGATGTACGATTGTCGGACGTTCGACGAACACCCGATGCAGCCTGTTGCAGGGGTGGTGACGGAAGGCAGTGGGAGAGCGTCTTCGTTATCGTGCTAAGAACAAAGTCGTTGTGTATAGAGTGCAGGACGTTTCCGGTGAAAAGATTGGACCGTCGTTTTCATTTAGTATCATGATTATATCCTATCACCTCCGGTGAGCAGCTTTAAGATTCTAAGAAATCTTGAAGTTTGGCAACAGACCAGAGCTATTTTTGAGGTCAACACCGCATTTCTACCGTTCGCTTATTTCAACACGCGACTACGGATCGAAAACACCAAGGCGTCTTTTGTCCGAGTGGAATTCCTCTGGGTTGACGACCCGCGTGAACGTACACGTAAATTTGGGGAATGGCCTGGTGGCGCCTCCCCATTATTACCAAAGTACCCGCATTCATTTACGGCTACCTCATCTTAGCAGGCAAGCGCGGAAGTGATGCGGAGCACGATGTCGGACGAGTTGCTTCTGCCAACAGTGATCGTAACCGTGATCATCAAGAAGTGTGTCATGGTATTCAGTGGGCCAACGTTCCATTCTTTGATAACAAAGGAATGTCCACACCTTCTCGTTGGAGGTTCGGTCTCGGACGGAGTCTTGAATGAGTCTGATTCAGGATTGAGTCTGAACTCGAACACTTGGAAATGCGTCTCACTGATGTGACGCCCAGGTAAGCCCCAACTGCATGTCTTGCTCTGCCGCCTTCTTTCGATCGGGTGCCTTGATGCCGTCAAAGTGTATTACCCCCCTACCCAGGCAAAGTCCCATCCCTGGTTGTCTTGTTGATAGACTCGTCATGGGTGGGCCTAGAGCGCTTTCTCAAGACAATGGAGGATGAGATGGGTGTATTAAAAATTAAAAAAGGTGAAAAGGTGAACGTATTCATACGGTTTAGTAGTCGCAAACGAAGTGAAGTACAGATCACCGCTGGGTTTCCAAACGACATGGGATGAGACTTGTACTGTCAGAAATCCGCCAAAATGATATCGCTGCACGCTAAATGAGCGGTGTGAAAATTGAAATTAATCGTTGCATCTGGGTCATGGTCACCTACCAGTCGAAACGTTGGAGACTCACAGGTACTCAGGATGATCCTTTCAAATCTGCGCTGTGTGCAGTTCCTGAAAAAATGATTGAGCCAAATGAGATTAAACGCGCTTACAAATGGAAAAGACTGCGTTGCGACGATGTTCATGCTCTTTCCCCTTCGAAACAGCTAGATTTGTAGGTACACCATTCAGCTCAGAATCCGGAGCATATATGCAGACTTTCTACAATCGGCATCTAATTCACGTTCCGAAGCACCATACTCCACCAGGGAAGGTGACGATAAACGGAAGTGGGCGTGGGGATATACATGCGATAGATTGTCCATGGGGTGATTTGTCCTCGCGCATACGGTCGGGTATCACGGTGGGATGAGCTGGTTACAGTCAACACGACACTGAAGGCCACCGTGTGCGAGGAAAAAGGGAGAGCTAGAGAGTTGGTGCGGACTACTCACATGTGCTTCAATCCAACCCGACCCGACCCCTCTAGCCAATTGCAGATGTGCACAGCCCTAACCCCATGCACCTGACCCGACAACACGAAATGAGCCGGCGACGGGGTTCGGCAAGGATGGGGAGGAAACGCGGATGGAAGCGTTGGTAAGGAAACGTGCAGACATGACGTTGGGGATGTCGCCTTCCCGCTGAAATGGAGGACGGTTGGAGGTAGTTAGCGGAAATAAGCCCCTAGGGGGTATCGCAAGAAATGGAGATTGTGTTCAAACGAATACTCGCGGACGGCGAGAGCATCAGGCGTTCTCGTCGGCCGTCGCTATATGTACTGGCATCGCTGTCGGTGGGGTTAGCACGTCGCGGGTTGCGGTGATACGGAGGAAGCACGCAGAGGTGTCACGAGCAGTCGGGAGGCCATCCGAGTTGTACAATGCTCCAATCACTAGTCACTGGGTACTTCGGGGTTGCTGCCTTGAGCAGAGTGCGCACCATTGTGATTCGTGAATCAATCGAGGGTGTGAATATGGGTCACGTGGGTTTGTTGATCATTTGCCTCACGTGATAATTGGCCAATGGGAACTTTGGGAAGGTGCCTGGTGCACCGTGCGAGCCAGGATCTCTGCATACTAAACTTGTGTCTGCGGGAACTGTTTTTTTTCCGTCGAGTACGACGAAGGGGCCGCATCTTCCTCGATGGTCTCCTGGATGGAGGTATGGGTAAACATTCCTACGAAGTTGGTGTCGTCGCTGTGTTTCCTACCGCCAACGCCCGCGACCACCTTGTACTCGACCTCGGGGACGATCTTACTTTCTTCTTGGTGCGTGCATTTGGGAGCAAACTCTACCTTGTCGGAGAAGTAAGAAGATACCATACACATCTACATCCCCACCCAGTCTTTCTTTGTTACAATCCAGCTTGGTTGCGAGCCGATGTGCGCGCCCGCTTTCCGAGTTGGGATGTTACTGAAGTGTTGCAACTGTGCTGGCTTCTTTGCGATCCTGCGTCCAAAGGCAACCTTGCCGAGAGTATGGCGGATGAATGAGATATCGGTTCGAGTGCATGAACCCATGGATTGATGTCCTACGTATAGATCCTGAAAATATTCACAGCACAGAACCAAATCGACCGTGCAGAGGAGAAGCTCCCTCGTGACAAGGCCTACATTTGTGCAGCGTTGGGAGAAACACGATACGTGGCATGTGCGTAGGTGAAATAGGTATCCGAGTCACCATTCGAAGCACTACCATTCTCCACTCTCCACCACTGTATCAATGCTACTATACTTAACCCTCGGTTTCTACCTAAATACCTCGTTCAAACCTAACACATATTATCTCCCCGGGCCAGCGCTCCCAGTCGAACCACCTCTGATTCGTTTGCGTCCCACTCCTCGCTCTCATCCTGCCCCAGCACATCAGTGAATGTAGTCGCGGTCGTGGCGGCGTCTTCACTGGCGATGGAAGACAACACACCGAACCCACTGTCGATCCCCTGCGAACGGCGACGGAGGTCACGGGCATACACCTCTCGCACACCGATGATGAACCGAGGCAGCATTGGGCA
Source organism: Gastroboletus turbinatus (assembly GCA_038090655.1). Lineage (NCBI taxonomy): Eukaryota > Fungi > Basidiomycota > Agaricomycetes > Boletales > Boletaceae > Gastroboletus > Gastroboletus turbinatus. The sequence continues at coordinate 23,815 of JBBPND010000086.1, forward strand.
TATAGCTATGTAAGAAATCATGTTCAGGAAGACCAAAAACGTGCTGCGTGTTGTAGATGCGTATTGGACTATAGCATTTGTATTGAAGAGCACGCTGCTAGCAGTTCAAAAGAGAATAACTGAGTGGTTAGTTTGGGGCAAGTACTCGAGAATAAAATGGATGGGAATATGATGGTGACGAACGAGGGAAAGAGAGAGAATAAGCGAGACGTACACAAGGAAGTAAAGAATTCCATCTCTCAAAAGTTGTTGCATGTACCGATTAGGCTGCCACCGCTTGGTCACTTCGTACATCTCAACTGACTGCCTCAAGGTTTGGATGACAGCGAGAACCAAAAGCATAGCACCGAGAATAAACCGCAGTATTTGAGTATATATATTAAACTTGGCTGCGATGTTGCTGAACGAGAAACTGCAAAATGAGAGATCAAGTAATTGAACTACTGTAACTGGAAAAAAGGGTAGGAGATGAAGGGCGCCTGCGTGAGATTGCAGTGATGCATGCAATTCAGATTGAGACATACTCGAGAGGTTTGTGTTGGGATTGTCGTAGATGCCTGCAAAAACAAAGGAAAAAATAACTTGCGGCACGTGGATGGACAGGAGGACTAGAAGGATCCACTTGGATCGATTCCACATTGCATACACCCGCAGGATCATTACGACTGCAATTGAAATCACGGTCCAGGAAATGGATCAGAGGATAGAGTGACTCACCATCAGCAGCATTAAGAAATATTTGGAACTCCCAGACAGAGACCAGAGATATTATAGTACCTTGGGAACACCCATGTCTCATACCGATAGTCTGGCAGGCAGTAAATCAATCCGCTTACATCTGTGAAACTGTTATCAATACAGTTTTCAGCCGGAATTTAGATGCATACATCTACGAGAAGATGGCCGTTAATGACAGATAAGGAGTGAGGCGGAAAAACTGACTTTGACCGGGCCAGGGACAAGAATACTACCGTCTGTGACGTATCGGATATATCGGATCAGTCCAACTAACATCCAATTTAATTCCGGACATACAGAGGCCAACAAGTCTTGGGCACGAATTAACTGTTAGCTGTGTAATTGGCTATGCATCATAGCAACGATAGACTTACATAGAGCAACAAAGACCGAGATAACGGACCTGGAGAACTGTCAATTTGGTACACTTGCAATGGGTTTCCCCCGAGCCTCTATACGCACCAGAATAAAGATTGTAGAGACCCAGGTCCAGGGGCTGCACTGTGGGGATTGTCAGGGACCTAGTCCTTGCTCGATAATTGTAACTTTCGTACCCAAACATACCCGATCTTCGAACATTGTCAGCCGACAAATATGATGTAGAGATTGAGATAACACACCTCTTTCGAAAGGGTGAGGACTGCAGTAGTAGGATTGCAATGGTCAATTCAAAGTGCAAAGGTAGCATACGCATGAGCATTACTCACGATAATCATATGCGACAGCAGTGACAATGACGACTGCAAAAGTTTATAAAATTAATTGTTGGATGAAGGTATGAGCGACCTTACGGGACGCATAGTTGTTTATCTGGAGAAGCTCCAAAGAAGACTGTAAGTCGGTGGACATCGGCGGACATACGAGAGAGTCAGCGATGTATGACGTTTAACCAGAAAGAAATACTGAGACTCGGAGTCGAGGAGAAGGAGGTTGCCAGTGGTTCGGTCTTGGGTGTTTATATCTTCTATCTGGTGTATTAGATATTTTCCCGGAGTCTATTTTGGGATAATGGGTAATGTACGATATCGCAATGTTTGACAAACACGCAATCAGGATGGAGGGGGGTGACGGAAGGTGGTACGAGAGCGTTTTGGTTGCCGTGCAAAGAACAAAGTTCTCACTAGTATGTTTGCAGCGCAGGACATTTGCGGTCAAATGATTGAGTGACTTGCTACTAGGTCTCATTTAAGATCAAATCACATCCTTAATATACCTCCGGTGGGAAATAAGTTGGAACCAGGAAGCTGTGGCACCACGTTTTTTGTCGCTCACTTGAACACGGAACCTCATCGAATATCAGCGCTCATGCCACGCCCGAACCAAGTTCAAGGTACTTGCATTGTATCCAATTGCAACCCATTATTTATGCTTATCTCGACTTGAAGACTGAGCAATTGGTTCATCGTAGAGTTCCTCCAGGTAGATGATCCACGTCAGCCTACTCGTAATTTGGGGTAGTGGCCCGGTAACTAAGAATTAGGTCAAGAGGGCGATGCAAAGATAAACGAGTTCCCATCACACATGGTGTATCTGCCACGCGATTTTTTTTTCGAATTTGATTGCTAGGGAGGACTCCGAACACCATTTCAGCAGGCCATAGTACTACAGTGAAAAAACATTGACAGCACTGTAGTCTGTCATTAGCTGATGTCGAACGAAAATGGACACTGTTCCCTGGGCCATGTCCTGAGTATTTCTAGAGCCGAGTTCGACAAAGTGTTCACCCCCGAGATACTCTAGGTATAAGTTAGGGCCCTTGCAGGCTCGCTGGGAGTCTGCGCGACCCTAGAGGTAAGTCAGTGTGCCAGGAGAGGACAACCTATGCTATCGGTCCTGTTTGCTGCGCCAGTCAGCTGCCCCCTCTCCGGAGATTAGCCTATAGGACCGTGTACAGTAACTGTACCGTAGCGCAAGAACAGATAAAGACGCGGTACAGGGCGTGCGGTTTCGAGCCTGCGAAAGCCCCCGTCAAGGGGATAAACCACTACCCCAACCGCCGCCCTTCGAGGGCCGTTTAGGTGAACAACCAACTTTAGCAATCGAAGGGGGACCAAAAAGGTGTGCTCCAGGGCAGTGGCCATGAGGGATGTGCTGGGCGCGACCCGACGAACGGACGGTGACTTAGATTTGGGTGAAGGTGGGTGCGGAGCAGGAGGCTTCTTATCAGCGAGAGCCGGCCCATCAGTGACCTGAGGTGTGATTCCACGGACCAACCGAGCTACCCGGACCGTTTCTCCGACATTCCCATGCCGGAACTAGCCGGCATGGATTCTTAATAGCCACCCCAGAGTTGGGATTCGATAAGCAACACTGAGGGCTAACATTGTTCGACATTAAAACAATAAAAGTAATGTCGTGACCTGTGGATACTGGTGTGTCTCTGGGGTCACTCCGAGGGTTGGAGGGATACAGAAATCAAGAGGACATCGTAACTTCGGTCAAATCCTCCGAGTCATTCAAACCTGTCGTGTCTTATCTCCCAACACTTCAAGTCGAATCGCCTCCGAGTCGTTCTCGTCCGCCTCTACCCCTCGATCCTCCTCCAGGGGGATATCCGCGAATTCAATCGTGGACACGGCCGCATTTTGGCTGGTAATGGGCTGCGATAACACACCGAATCCGGCATCGATATCCTTCCAGTGGCCACGGAAGTCACGGTCATACAGCCTTCGCACGCTGATGATAAACTGAGGCATCATGGAACATATCGCTATGTAAGAAAATCGGTCCAGAGATCAACATATGATTTGGCTCTGAACATACCAAGGCCAATAAGACTTGCGCACAAATTCATTGTCAATCGTGTAATTTAATATGCATTACAGCAACCGAATACCCACCAAGCCTAACGAAGACCGAGATAGCGGACCTACCAAACCATCAATTTGGAACACATACAATCGGATCCCTCTGAGCCTTTATACGTACCAGAACAAAAATCGTAGAAACCCAGGTCCCAGGATGTGTGCTGTCGGACTGTCGGACTGTCAGGGGCTTAGTGTTACGGTTACTTCTACCCAAACATAGTCGATCTTTTATTGAATATGACGTGACATACCTCACTCGAACACTCGAAAATGTGGTACTAGCATTGCAATGGTCACTTCAGAACGAAAAAAAAGATAGTATGCACATGAACATTACTCACGATAATCATATAGGACAGCTGATAACAACTGCACTGGTCTATCAGATTAATCACTGAGTGAAATTATGAGCGGCCGTACGGGATACATAGTCATTCATCTGGAGAAGCTCCAAGGCAGACTGTAAGTCGGAGGACATGGCAGGTGCAAGTGAAACGGTTCCCCTAGCAGTTACATCTCCCACCCGGAAGAATGTGCAATGTGTGATCGTCTAACGCTGGACAGTCGCGCGACACAACTGGATGGACGGTTGGTGACAGAAAGCGGTACGATGACGGAAACCATATCCTGTCACCGTCATCAGAGCAGATCTGTAATTGAGATCAACACCGCATTTCTGTGACCATTCATTAATGACATTCGTGGCAACGCGCTGGCACGGATCAAAAACTCCACAGGAGCATCTTTCGTCGCCATTTGAACATTAACCCTCATCGAGCATCAGTGCTTCTTCCACGCCCGCACTCAACGCGGGGTACTTACGAGTCGCATCACAGTATACATCGACTACTTACTCCCGCCAGCCCATTACGCACGCTGATTTCAACCTGAAGATAAGGAATCATTTCATTGTAGAATTCCTCTCGGTTGATGATCCACGTCAACCTATCGTGAATTGCCAAAAAAAAAATTGGTGACGAGAATCAGCAGTACCTCCCGACCAAAACCAAAAGGACTCACCCCAATCTACGACCCCATCAGCCTAGTGGGGGGGCTGCGGACGTGACACGGAGAACCACGATTGGTTTTTCCAACGGTGATCTGAACAGCTATCATCAAGATGTGTCTTGGCGTTGAGTGCGCCAAGATTCTTTGACGATGAGCGGCGCTGCATAGCATGTAAATCTTTCGAGACAAGTAATCTCGTAAAATCTGTGGATGCTTGCGCGCCTTTGAGCTAAGTCGGAGGGTCGGATAGATACCAGAAGAACATTGATCGTGTGGTAATCAAAAAGTCACGGAATTGAACTTTCCGAACATCCGAGCTGTCCGAACAGTCCGAACGTCCACATAACTCAAACAAAGTTTGGGCTCCGCCCCAACCCTGCCGATGAGCCACGTGTCACAACTGTCACAACACCCGCCGTCCCGCCTCCTCCCGCCGCTCTCTTGCCCACCCAGGCCGAACAAACTAGCGGTATCCAATCTGCTAGGAAAAAGCAACCACAACAGCATCAGATACACACACATCAAGGTAGGCGGTTGAACTTTCGATCGAGAACTTGTCGTTGGTCAGTGTGCTTCATCAGGAAAAATCACTAAGTCTACACTGACCTATGTAGGCTATATAGTCCCAATTGTGCCTATCGACATCCCCCCTATACATAACACTATGTAGCGGCCACAATATATATACGTGATACTGTAGCAACGAGTGACATAAGTCTTTTGTCCATTACCACAACTACATCACACTATGTAGTACATCATATCCACTGTATCAACACAATTATTGTAGTAGGCCCATTTCATAGCTCTCATAGACAGACTACTGAGCCTACAAATGATATATTGGTCTATGTAGTTGAAACATTGTTCATACTGTAGTCTACCGGCCCACTCACTCATCATCCAACACATCAGCTCGTGCACTGCCATGCTGGCACATGCACGAGCGGTGGGTGTCCCTACTGGTCAGTGTGAGCAGCAAGCATTGGGGTGGGCAGTACTGACTGGCACCTGGGCACAATCGCGCTGGTGGGTGCACAAACGGTGGGGTGCCGCAGGAGGTGGTGGGGTGTGCAGTGGCGCACAACCGGGTAACGGGGTACTATGGATGTGCAACCGCGCTGGTCAGTGCATGCGCAGCGAGCGGTGGGGTGCAGGGGACAACTCACTTTGGCGCCAATGTGGTGGTAGGAGGTGGGGTGATGCAGGACCAAGTATGTGCTGGTGGTGGGTGTTCAGTCTGGTCAGGCCATGATGCGCAAGCAGTGGGGTGGGCAGTACTTACCTGGACGTGGTCATGCTAGCGGATGCACGTTTGGTGGGGTGTGCAGCCGCACATGGTCGCGCTGGTGGTGGGTGTTCGTGCTGGCTAGTGCATAAGTGGTGAGTGGTGGGGTGAGCAGTACTCACCTGGGCATGGTCGTGCTTGAGCGGTGGGGTACAACATGAGCAGTGGGGTGACAAACGAGGTGGTGGTGCATGGGGCGATGTCACGGAGCCATGTGACTATGGGTAAGTTGCTGGTTAGTACATGAATGGTGGGGTGCACGGCACTTACCTGCCATTGTTGATGTCGATGAGCGCCAAAGCGTGAGGTCTTGAGGTCTTGGATTCTACCGTGTGGAGAGTGAGCAAGGCGCAACTTGGAGGCGAGAATTGTGCGTCGTGGGTTTGGTTGAGTTGTCACGTGCTACCTTAGGGCTG
>JBBPND010000087.1:0-29156 GCA_038090655.1 Gastroboletus turbinatus
TCTCACCCCTCTTCCCCCACCCGCCGCTCTCCCGCTCGGGAGGTGGTCGCGGGGGAAGGGGAACATGGGCGGCGGGGGAGAGTCAGGGGAGGATTGGGGGTATTAGTAGGGAGTGGGCCGATGGCGGGGACGAATCAGACACGCGCGCAGACAGCGGACGGGCAGCACGCAGACACGCACGCACGACGTCGGCGGGGGATCCGTCTCGACGTCCGCAACAACGAGCTCGCCATCACGATCTGTTCCTCAGATCGAACGCGTCACGTGTACATGACCAGATTTGATATTCTCGTTCACAACTATTTGTACCGAAAACATATCCTATTCTACAGATTCGACACGTTCGTCACCGGCCAGCTGCTGTACAACAAGTGGATCATGAGCACCCCACCAAAACCACCCGCAACAGCACCACGCACTATTCAGACGCAGACCGTCTGTACCCGTACCGTCCGATAAATGCATCCAGCTGCGACGGACCACGTGACCCATATGGGTAGGGCAGCGGCTTTGGTGCAACACCCGTCTGCCCGTCAATCCAATGCAGGATCGGTGTGAAGATCTGTATTTCTCCATCAGCTGCCACCCACACCACCACCTCCCATCACACCCACCTTCCATGCCACATCCAGCTCGTCGTCTCTCACAAAGTTCGAGTGGTCTCCCTTGAGCGCATCCAGAATAAGCACCTCATACGCCTCGGGGATCGTCGAGTCCGTGAACCGCCTCTTGTAGGTCAGGTCCATCTCCGTCGGAAATGCGCGGAACGAGTATCCAGGCGTCTTCGTGTTCAGCTTCAGATACACCGCTTCCGACGGCTGAATCCGCACCACCAACTCGTTCCGCGAGATGTCTGCAAAGATCCCCTCCGTCACATCTTTGAACTGCACACGAATCTCCACCTTGGCCTCGTTGAGGGCTGCATCCCCACATCCAGTCATTCGTGAACGTGACCCTCTGTCAACCCCACATACCTTTGCCAGCTTTCAGGATGAATGGCACACCGTTCCACCTTTCGTTCTTGATCCAAAGCACCGTCGCCGCGAACGTGGGGCAGACAGAGTTCTTCGGCACAGTGTCGTCGTCCAGGTAACCCGGCTTCCCGTTCGCCGCCACGTATTGGCCCAGAAGCGTGTCCTCAGACTTGATGGGTGGGATCGAGCGTAGCACTTTGACCTATCGCACACGTGAGAACAGGGGCCTATGACGTCCGTAGCACCGCTCACCTTTTCGTCCCGGATATCCTCCGCGCTGAACGACACCGGCCGCTCCATCGTCAAAATGCTCAGAACCTGCAACAAATCTAACACGCACGTGTGTTAGTGTGTATCCACCATTCTCACACCCTCCTCTGCAGCACTCACGATTCTGCAAAATATCTCGGATGATACCAAATTCGTCAAAGTATCCACCACGACCTTCAGTCCCGAATGGCTCCTTGAACGTGATCTGGACATTGTCGATCGAATTTCTGTCCCACGCAGCATTCATGGCAACGTTCCCAAACCGTAACACAAGCAAGTTCTTGACCATCTCCTTGCCTAGATAGTGGTCAATCCGATAGGTTTCATCCTCCTTCCACGACTCCTTGAGTGCACCGAGAAGGTTCCGGCATGAATCGAGGTCCTTTCCAAACGGTTTCTCGACGATGATGCGGCTGATTCCCTTTGTGGAGTAACAGTGGTCTTTAATGTTTTTCGCGACAGGGACGAAGACAGAAGGTGGGAGCGCAAGGTAGAACAGACGGTTGACAACGCGGGTTGCATACGCCTGTTCGATCCCCTCGAGATGTTTCGTCAAGTTGACGAACGACTCGGCGTCCTCATAACCACCGGCGACATAGGTCGACAGCTTCTTGAACTCGTCGAGCTTGGCTGCGATGGTAGGATCATCATTCGGGTTCTTGATGTAGGATGTGGTCCGTTTTTGATACTCTTCTGTGTCCATTTTGGTGCGGGCGTAGCCGACGATATGAACATCCTTGGGGAGATAACCATTGCGATAAAGGCCGAACAAGGCGGGGTACGTCTGCGATGCACGTGAGGCAGGGTGCGGGGTAAGAAGAGAGAAAATGGCGGACCTTCTTCTTGGCCAAATCGCCAGAAGCACCAAAAACTGACAAGGATGTGGCAGATCAGAGGGAGCTGGAGACAAGGGGGAGACAGGGGCACACCTACGATGATGGTGTCATCTCTGAGTGCATCGCCGCTGGTTTCCATGGAAGGGATTGTGCCGGAGCGGGCACGTTGTTGTGTAGCCATTGTGAGAAGGAGGATGCGATTTGGGTCGGTTGCGCAAGGGGGGGCTTTATTGGCCAGGGACGTGAGAGCAAATATGATTTCTGATGCATCAGCGACTACCCAAAGCGGAAATACTTATCGCGGTGGTGGCAGACTCGGCCCGCTCCTTGCCGTCCCACCATGTCCGACTCTGATCCCACCATAAAACACTTTCAGGACCTTGTCTCCCCAGCGCATGCAAATGCAGACCCAACTGCACTCCACATACGCGCCAGCGCACTCCTCGCCCGTCTCAAGGCCCTCAACAGGTCCGCCAACGCCGCCACCCGCGCACACAAACAGGCTACCGCAGATGCCCGCCAGGACATGGACCAGACACACCTCGGTCTCCAGAATCTCCTCTATGAGAAACGCCACCTCGAGCGCGAGATAGACAAGTGTCGCCAATTTGCGTATGCCCTCCCTCTTCCTTTCCCGTTCCCACCTTGACCCCACGTAGCTCCATCTACCAGGACGTTCCCCTTCACTCCCTCCCAGAGTTCCAGGAACTCGCCCCGCCAGAGGCCCGTGTCCCGGATGTCCTCGAGAACACACATCAATTGATGCTCAATCGTCTCAGCTTTGAGCTTGCGGAGCGGCAGAGGTAACGCCCTCGTGCACCAAGTCATTTTCTGAAGCGTTCCTAATTCCCTCATCAGGCTCGATCTCCGACGCAAAGACCTCGTGGTCCAAAAGGAAGAACTTCTCAAGCAGAGCAAGATCAAGCTCGCGACCGTGGAAAGCGTCAAGCTACAGATAGACACGCTGATGAAGGTGAAATTTTTATCCCCCTGTAGCGTCCGTTTCACTCATGGCTTCTCAGGCTGCTGCAGACATTCAGAAAAAAGTTGATGAGCTGGTCCCACCATTGGTTTTGCCATCCCAGCCCACCACCCCGGTTCCCAGCTAACCGGGTTGTTCCCATGTCCGATGCGTAAGCAAATTCGGCTGCCTTGTTCGTGCGCCTGGCACTCTCCTTCGCTCTCGGCTGTCGAGAAAGCCACATGTTCCGGTCAAGTCAAGTCGAGGCAGGTGCTACTTATCAAAAATTCCCTAGATAACGGTACAACAGGATACGAGGGTGCGGTAGATTCCGAGAGTATGTAGTGGCACAGTGATTAGAAAAGTAGGGGAGTTAAATTGCATCCCAGGAAATGGGGGTATCCTCCTCAACGTTCAAAGAATCGCAACAGGATGTCTCTGAAAACGTGATAGCAGTGTACACAGGGTCATGGATGGGAGGAGGCGTGAGTCGATGTGGTGTGTTCTAAGCGCATTAATGTTGGATGGCCAACAGGATGTAGGTCATCAGGAGTCGTCGACTTCCTCGCTGATGCTGCCAACATCACTCATTTCTTCGTCTTCATCCTCCTTGCCCTTTTCTGTAGCGTCAATTGCATCCTTGGTTGCGTACCGCTGCACATATTCTACACGGCGAGACGAGGCTAAGCACTAAGCACTAAAATTAACATCCATCAAGTTTACCTACCTTTAACTTTAGCTTCGTACTCCTTTGGGTGCCGCATCATCAATGCCGCTGCCTCCCCATTGAGGGGATCGTTGGGATTTGGGTAGCGGAGGAGTTGCGGCAAAAATACTTCGAAGATATTGATCATATCTTGAGGACAGTTCATCCACGGAGTCGCACGCGATGTTAAAAGCACGCACCGAACATAGGTGACCAAGTCTGGTTGATGACGTCCAAACACACTGAACCACTCCTTCACGTTGTATCGATCAGCACTCCGACTACCTCGGTTGGCGATGGCCACTTACAGTTCGTCGATGTTGGGGTGGAAGATCTTGTTCATGAACCCGATACTGGGAGATTTGTATGGATATTCGGCTTGCAGCTCGACGTGTATCTTCCATATCCCGCCCGCAAACGGAGCTGCGAGATATGATTATTGGGACGAGTCGCGAGAACACGGAGTGACTCACTTTCTGGGGGTCCGTGGAAACGAACATAGAACTCTCGCATGTTATCGTTTACAAGGGTTACCTCGTAATCCGACATCAAACTACAGGAAGGCAAGGTAAGATGGGGAGAACGGGTTGGGAGGCAGAGGCACTTGCAGCTTCATGACATCGGTTTCGATGCGGCGCTTCGTCGAGTGTTTCGGAACGTGTGTTAGTCACATCTGTATATGTATAAACATAAGTGTACTCATCATATTGGCTTGCGTTGAGTTGGTGGTCCAGGGAGGATGCAGAACGCGAATCTCTCTCATGACGACTTATCGGCTGCCACGCGGCACTCGACCGGAACGCTCCTTTTCCGGTTGCGGCCGACCGGAAATAGGCAATCTCACCGGCCAAGCGCCGCACTATGGAACAAACAATATTGGTATTCCTTGCCAGAGGATGGCTCCCAAAAACAAACGTACGCGATAAGATACAGGATATATTTACTGAAGAACAAGAACATCAAAGGACAATATTTCATGAGCCCACCCGACCTGGATGGACTACTTCGTTTGGGGGCAGTGTCGTGATCAGATCAGTAGAAAGCCCACTCCTCTGTGACGCAGTATTCGTCGTACGGGTTGCACGGGTGATCTCTTCGGTAGCCGGTCTTGGGGCGTCCATAAGCAGCAGCGTTGCGTTCAGCAGTTGGTGCGTTATGTGCCGCAGGTGCCCTCCGGCCGCCGGCGCCGACCACATTGCTCTCCGCAGTCCCACTGCTTGCGGAGAAAAGGTGGCGAGGATGAGCAAAGTCAACATCAACACCAGACTGGTTGAATGCTCTCATCGCCAAAAGCAACGCTACCGACCACCGCCCTCAGTCAGACCTATGATAAAATAAATATGAAAAAGGGGTATACCCAACCAGAATGCACCGAATGCCGCAATCAAGATAAGTTCTTCCTGGTTCCGCGACAACACTTGACCTTCAGTTCGATGGTGCTTTATCACCCTACAACGTTTATCTGTCGAGCGCCCCCTTCTATCAACATCCAGGTCAAACACTTACAGATAAATAAGAGCTCCAATTGCTAGAGCTGTCACCGATGTCTGCGTCAGGTGGACGACCTCTAAAGTATGAAACGCTCAATTCGTTGTTTCAGCAACTCGGAAAATAGATACTTGCGAATGGAACGAGGCAACATTTTCATGATGAAATGACCCATCACCAATGCAAGTATTGCTGGTTATTGTGTCTGGTGAGCTTGGCATGTCTTTTACATTGACGTCTCGACCAACATACCTTTGATAACATGTTTGAACGGACGATCGGTGAACAACGCCATATCGTTCGGGGTTGGAGTACACAAGGAAGCGGATAAGGGGTGGGTGGGAACCGCACACGAATTCTCGCTCTTTTTCTGACATCGGACACGAGGCATCCAGATTTATTACAGTATATTTTGCGCGCGCCAAAACGTAACTATGGACAGCTATTGTATATAGCCAAATCGAGAACCTCTCCATATAGATCGTGTCATTCATAATCCTCGTGTCGTCAGCATTTTCGTAGGGCGAGTGGTATGAACCAAGGTAGGAATACCCTCAGGCTGGTGATACAATCCCAGGTACTTGGGTGATCATATGGGGTGCACCGTTAAGACCCGGCTGGATAACAACAGAATGACCAGGCGCCTGTTGCACATAGTTTCCACTTGCAGGCATGACATACCCCGAGGGGTATGAACCATGCATGTAAGGAAGGCCGCGAGGGTGTATTACTTCCGTTGGGTAAGCCGGCCATTCTCCAAACCAGCCCAGCTGTGAGATATGTTCCCGCCACGCATAAACGCTACAACACAAACATCAGCCACTATAAATTTATCAATGAGATCAAAGTCAAAGTACCGGCCAAGAGCAACTGCGCGTGTGGTAAGGGTTACCACTATCAAGAAGAAGAATGCAACTGCGGTGAGGTGCCAATTATCAGAGGATGATTAAGCCAACATCGAGACACGTACACATCACGAATATGGCCCATGAAAGTGCCTCTATCACTTTCATTTCATAACAGTAAGTTTCTGCAGACACTGGGTTTCCATTACGATCAGCTTCTGTGAACACGCGGGTCAACTGGAAGCTTACTCGTTGCATTCTTCGTTGGTTGTGTCTGACCAGCTAGCGCATAGCATTGAACGTAGCCGATGATATCACTGTAATCTGTTATTTGATTGCCCCATCGTCCGCACAATGATAGGCTTACGCAGACCAAGCACCCATAGCTTTTTGAACCAAAGTGAACACCCTGCAAGGCGCGGGTAGCCAAAAAAAAAAACACACCTAACCATAGGAACCCTAGAATAAAGTGAACAGTGATTTCGATGATGGGTTGCGCAAACTGTAACCTGTGCAAGGCTCGAACAGTGGAGATACGATGACATGGATCAGCTTACAGCAGAAAGAATACGAAGATCGTCGTTGATGGCACGACAAGCGAGAAGATGGTAAAGTCATCTGGTTGAATCAGTGTCTTGAGAGGATAAAGATAAACGAGAATGCACCCACGGTTGATGTTTGGCAAGAAAAGCTCTGCAAAATTGCTTGCGAAGCCGAGTACAGCTCCAGAGAGGCAGAACACGAACACTAGTCACTGATGTAAATCGCCTGAACTGCAAGATAAGGCACCACACGTACGGTAGCCTATGAGCCTTAAATTGGCGAAAAGGATAGTCATCGGGACGAAAAAGCTCTCAGAGTATTTCGAGTTGCTCGTCTACAGTCGTAAGGTTGGAGTGTATGGGAAACCGGTCAAAACACCTGGGAATCGTTCGAACGTTTAAACCTTCGGCATATTTGAACTCTAGTTTAACCATACTTCTTCCATTGGCTGAATCCCTCATAACGGAGTTTGAACGGACCGTAACGGGGGAAAACATGGAAAAGGGCAGCACCTAGCACGACCCATTTCAAAACGTTGTATCGCTTCCAAAATTAGAGACGTTGGAGTTTTGAATCCGCGGAACTCTTGGGACAGACTCCCTCCAGCCCGTCATCTTACAATTTTACGGAGCACCGTTTGAGTCCTTCCCTTTGTTCTTTTTTTGACGAGGCCAATGAGTAATTGCAATACCTACCGAATTGGGCGGTTTCAGTCGGAGCTGCTCGTTCAAAGCCCGTTGAAATGCTCCTCAGTGTGGAGCATTCGCTATGTTACTCTAGATTACATCTGGTTCGACGCGTGCAACGTGAACTACAGTACATACATAATTTCTATCAAGTTATCATCCCAAAGGAAACAGCGAGTCAAATATGGTCTAGCCGAAATATCAGAAAGGTTTGGAGATAAACGTCAAGTTCATCTCCGTCACCGCCGGGGTGATGCGTTTCTTTTGTAGTTGTCTACAGTGTGTGCCCGAACGGGAGCCGTGTGTCCACCCGACGACAAGTTGGGGTAGCGTAAGTCGTTCCGGCGCGACCCGTTTCTCCAGAGCTCAGGATCAGCTTTCTCACTGGCGTAGGCTCTGCCTCTCGAACGAGTGCTGATGGGTGCTGGAAGCTTAGACATGCTCGATCTTGGGCCGAACCAGGGATAGGCCGTAACTGGGATGAACCACACGTTGCGGTTTACTCGATAGTAGTGCTTCAAGGCCATTCCGAGGAGGAAAAGAAGGAATCCCCATACTACGACACGTTCAGAAGCAGGTAGAAACGAAAAACGAGCTACTTGCCCAGGATGACATTGAACAGTGAGAATGCCTCAAGAACACGATACTGCGCTTGATAGGTTTCCGTAGAAACTGAAATGTCTGGTTGGCACTTGTATAGTATTAGAAAAAAAGCCTGAAACGTACATCCAGCTACATCGACGACTTGTGAGCCATCTACGGACGAGAAGCACTCAACATCCGCATTCTGCGAGCCAGAGCTGGCCAGAAATGCGCCAAGGGCTACGTCTACTTGAGCACACGATATGACAAGACGTCGTTGAGACGCACCGAGCCAGAAGGTTCCCAATAAACCTAAACTCCCTAGCTCTATTCTAGTGGAAATGGGGTTGCGATTGCGAAGAGCGGTGCAGGCGAGGCTAAAGGGAGTCAACATATACACAGACTTGACTTTTAGGATTACTCACAGCACGAGAAGGATCAGCAAGCTCGCACTGCAAACGAATAATGCGAATGGGACGAATCGAGCTGAGTGGTCGATGAGCGCTGAGCAACGACAGATCATTGGACGAAACGAGCGCACATACTTAGATCTGTGATGACAAGTAGACTCTGGAAGTGAGCTGCGATAGCTAGACATATTATGGTCCAAGCTAAAACGACGGCTGGTGTGATACAATTGATTACGATGACAAGCTCGCAAGCACTGTGCACACTTACCATAGAGACTCGCTCGGACGATATTAAACTTGGAGGGCATTGCTGACCTTGTAAAGACGGATGAGATGGAGAGAGTGGAGAGTCGTTTGCGGCGAGACGGCTGGCGTGCCCGCAAAGCTTGATGCTGAGAGGATGAGATGGGATGAGATGGTTGATATTGGTGGTTCAGGGGAATAGGGTATGATGGCCGCATCTTAAAGCAAAATTTATTTGTAGCGAGCACGCGGTATGGGGGTGTTGCAGGATCTTGAAAAGGCGTGGTGAGCAGCGTGTATGAGTCTTCAACGACTCGAGGATTACGAATCAGCGGGAACACGAGTTTCTGACCTTGCCCCGCTCAAAAAGAGCACACGGATGTGAGTAGAAGCTGTGCTATCCACGCCGGAAAAAATGGAGCGTTTCATCATCGCGAAAGCGGACGTGCGGATGGCCATGAATGTTGAAGCCTCGAGGCAAACCGGCAGCACATGCGCGTGATCGAACGTCCAAATAGGGCAAAACCGCTCTTCCACCACCTCCCAAATGTGAGCATTTTTTTGCTTGAATATTGAGCAATTTCGTCCTCCGGAGATAGCGAAGGGTTACGCTATTTGGGACAGACTGTTGACAGTAGACAAAGTCTCGTTTCAAGTCCTACTGTTGTTGGGGCCGCGGAGGATCGTGCTATAGCCGGACGTATACCCGTGATCAATCCACCGACCCCACAAGATGCAGGTTTCATAGTGTGAATAACCAGAATGGTAAGCATCGGCAGAAAAATATAAAAATATAATCTCGCTACGTGAGGGTATTGAAAATTCGTCAGTCGAGATTGATGCAATATACGTGGCATCTCTCGTCTCGATTCCTTTCGTGGCACCAACCATGGGAGTGCCACTTCTGATCATTACCACATGCTTGACAATGATTCCGTCACTTTCCGACAAGTCTCTCCACGGCCTCTTCACGAATAAAGCACCTAAACATCCTTTGGAAGAAGACGGTGGAGATGCATTCGGCGTTCAAGCACAACGAGAAACGATTTCCAGATACAGCATCGCACGCAGGGTCTCGTGAATACCTCGTGTCCTCTGCCTTCAAGATCCGCCGGACTCATCCGCATCCGCACGCATGTGTTGTGTGCCTACGTTGACGAGGGTGTAGTTGATTTTGGCCCCCTTTTGTGCACAACCCACTCTCGGTTCTATCGAACTGGGATCCGGGACAGGTAGTAGCAGCAAGTATCGCGAGGGCAATACGACATGTTGTCAGGCAAGGCGCGTTCGTGATCCACGGATCTCCCGTTCGTCTGTCTCGGAATAAATACCGAGAGAGAAAGGGATCTCTCTGACTCGGACGTGGTTTGCGTGAAACCGCTCGCATGGGGCAATTTTGACCATGCCGCCTTCATCGCCAACCTTCTGCTTCCCGTCGGCTGACACACATCACTTGCAGCGATCTCGCAAGAACCCTCGTCCATTCCGCGCTGATGCGCTGAGATACCATCGCTCACTATACCCCACCTCTGCAGGTATACTTTCCAGAGCTCCTCGGCCTGCTTCTCCGGATGCTCATACACGTCACGTCACCGTTTCGTGCACCATCGTCAAAGCCGCCCGTCAAGATCGACATTTCCTATGAGATCCGCGGTCTTGCAAAGAGATCCTGTCCCGGACAGCGTCTGGTCTTTGGCTCTCGTTCTAGTCTGTCCTGGCGCACCGCTGACTTTGACCTATCGAGAGCAAAAACACGCCTCTGGACGACGAGTCAGCTGTCCCATAACCTCTGAACAGACGAAGGTGCAGGTCGTCTTTTGTGCATCGTCGGCCAGAGTCGATTGCATGGCACGTTTCCGAAACTGATGAAGAGTTGATAGAAGATGCGGGTGCTCGAGACACAACAAGGAAAAAGGGAAAACAATACGTTTGAAACCATCCTCTTCATGGCCTCGAGAATAGCCAATAAATGCCACCAATAATCCGACACGTTAAGATACTCTCAATATCCCTTTGGGTCCTTGCACCCCGAAATTTCTGATTGCCTTCGTCATGTACCTTCTGTGGTTTCCGCAATGGAAGGTTTATTAATTCCCGTTCCTGCAGCCTGCTCCTGGACGTACTATTGTCACCTTTTCCCGAGCAGGCTGCTCTGGCCGCGGCAGCAACGATACCAGCTGCTTTGAATAGCAAGAGTGCCAAGTGTTATTGCGCCATATGTCAATCAACGCGACTTGAACTTTACAAGGCTAGCCAACGCACGCTGATTGTGAATCTGGGGAACAACGTGCTCGGTTTGAGATTCCTCTTGATATCGATTTCGCACTGGCAAGACCTGTTGTTGTCCTTAGCCCCTGTAGTTCTCGGGGCCCCAAAACGCCGGCGCTCGCGACGTTCCCGAAGAAACAATTGTCTGTTTGATAGTCGGTGTCGTTAGTGGCATTGGAACCTATAGCAAAGGAGGTTTGATCGATTTTGGGGGTTGATAGCAGGTCGGGGGCTTGTTTGTCGTTTCCTGTGAGGTTCAGCCAGGGCGACATGGTTGTTCATCGCCTGCAGGTCAGCTTGCGAAGTATATCGGCATTGTTTTCTAGTCAAATGAGGTGATCACTTGCACTGAACACTTCGGCGATATGTGGATCGAATAAGTTCAAGTTCCCTTGGGTAGTCAAGGGAGGGAGGGTATGCCAACCATCGGGTCCTTGCCTGTATGGAGATTGAGGTAGATAATACGAGGCATTTAAATCACGGTAGTGTCGAGACTGACGAGAGGAAGGTTTTCCCTGGACGCTTTCTGAAGCATGAGAGATGGTACATAGCTGACTCTTCACAGATGACTTTTCTGGGGACACTAAACAAAATGTGTCTAATGACTGACATTTACCCAGAATTGACACAAGTTGAGAACTGAATTCTTATTCTTAGAAATACTCTCACAGACAATCATTTAAGTTATTGATTTCCCAATATCAGTAATTACAGACATCAGCTGCAATTTGCCACTAACTCCTCTATCAAGTCATGTACTCCAAGCTCACATTCAAGCTAAGATCAATGGTCAGTATATCATACTGGATGACCCGAACATATAACATGACATACCTCAAACTTCCTCTGTAGATCTTCTTTGGCAGCTGAGGAGTTGAATATACTGTCAATCTCCTCTAATGAGACATTTGCTGTCTCAGGCACAACATAGCTTGACCAAAGGAAGGCTATAAAGCAAGCACAAGCAAAAGTCATGAATGTGGCACTAGACAGGGGTTAACATGATGGTTATAAAGTTCATGCTAGATGTAGAGCAAAGAGCAAGCAATGGAGACTTACACCGAGGAGATCTCCATCATTGGAGGTGTGACAAGACCAATGAAAACTTTCAACAACTTATCAATATCACGACCGGACACCTGTTTGGCATGAAAAGAGTTGGGACGCACAGTTGTTGATCCAGTTTGAAGCTGTTGACAGAGAGACACCTTTACTTCGCATTGATAATGAAAAGACCTCATTTGGAAGGACCCATCCAATTGGGCCAAAGCTCATTCCATATGCTGCAGTGAAAGTATAGATAGATCTGTTCAGTTCACCAAAGCACACCAGTGAGTTACAAAGTTGCAATATCATGCGTAGTGAATGTAATTGGACATACATTACTGCCAGCCATGCGGCACCGGGGTGTGAAGGCCAATCATCTTTGTATCGAAGAATCTTGGAATCTTTTTTCAGTAGTGGTTCAAAGAGAAAAAGACACATTGTGATACCAATATGGCAATCAAACAATGCGAGATAGTCATGACGGCACTACCTCCTGAGGAGCAACTCGTAAAATAGTCAAACCTGGAGGATAGTGTATTTGCTACCTTTCAAAAGGGGTTTGCGTCCTGCAAATGATAAATTAAGAGCCAAATGGACAGCAGCGGTAACCACCTACCCCACTGATCCAGGTATAATATCGCAGGTATGACAGAAATAGCCTGAACAATTCCAATGCCGCCAGCAACGAGGAGAGTGACTTTCTCCCCTGTCAATCCAATATTTCCTACTAGGGTGGGACCGTAGTACAGTAAAGCATTGATCCCACTCCATTCTGACATTGCATGAACATTATGTCAAGGAAATAAATGATGGCCACACACGTTGGAAGAACATCATCATCACGCCAATGAGGGTCCGAGCAAGATACTGTGAGCGGAATAGCTCACTCCAGCCACTCATGACCCCATCATCGTCCTTGGCACCTGTACCACGGTGAACAAGAGCGACATTTACTTGCATTTCCAGCAATTCGAGCTAAGAACTATGTGTCAATTTAGCTCATTTAGAAAGAATTTAAGATACCTGGAGCAGTGGGTCACGAGTAGCTTCTTCGGCTGTCCGAAGGCGAAGCTTCGCAAGAGAGCGCGTTGCATCATTTAACCGTCCACGTAAAATGAGGAAACGCGGAGATGGTGGGAGAAAGAAGCATCCAAGGCAGAGTAATGCGCCAGGGAGAAACTGAAGTGCGAGAGGAATTCTCCAAGATGCTGAGCCGGGAACTGTCTCCCAGATGAATTGGATCAGAAAATATCATGCATTGCACTCACTATTACGGGTAAAAAATCCAATCCAGAATCCGAAAACGACTCCGAGGACAATAGCGAGTTGTTCGATAGCTAGAAGCGATCCCCGGAGTTCGGGAGGGCTAATCTCTGCCATGTAAAGCGGGGATAACATGCTTTTTGGAGTCAACATTTGGGACGTTGAACAACCCTGGGGCGTTACCTTAGTGCTCCAACGCCAAATCCACCAATGGCTCTTCCAACAATCAAATCGTTGAGATTACGGGCACCGGATTGCAATCCGGAACCAAAGCAAAATATAACTTACGGAATTTGTTGAGTAAGGAGAAAACTTAGAGTTGAAACCAGGCTCGCCTGAAGCTAAGAATATAGAATGTCGCCTAGAATACTTGTCTGCAAAAACGCCAGACGATAGAGCACCGAACAGAGCACCCAGCTCCAGAGCCGCAGCTGCAATGAACACAAATTCGCGGGGTGTATGCACTCTAAGTAGGCGGTAACCTACTCATCATTCCCTTTTCCCAAGGTCCTACTGGCCACCGAGCTAGGAAGTCTCTCATCACAAGGACATTAGCAATGACCCCTTGGTCGTATCCAAAAGACAGACCGCCAATGGATGCAAATATTGCACAACCAACGGCGTAGCGATTGCGTAGAAGACCAGTGATTCCACGTGGACCGTAAGAGAACGAATATGAGTTGCCTTCAGCATGAATAAACAGGGAGCCGCCATGTGGGGTTTTAAGCACGACTCCACGTCGCCGTTCCAGTAAGGATTCGAACGGTGAGCTTTCCTCCGCGTCGACACGTTCCTCCCCAGCATTTGATGCGAGAGGTTCGTAACTTTCAGCCAGCATCTGTTGAAGATCACAGCCAGTGGTTTGAACGGAATATGAATTGACCATACCATGGACAATTATCGTATCGATACCAACGAGGTCAATACTGTCTGGCTGTAGGTTGTTGGCAGCGTTCGGAGTTTGAATCTGGGAGACTCCGGGATCCTCTCGTTAGTGGTCATACAAGTGCCGCCGTCTCCTCGAGCCTCCAGCTTGTCATCTTACAATTTCACGGCATGGAACAGAGTTTGTTCGCTAATACGTCCCTCTTTTCCCTCGATGAGGCCAATGAGTAATTGCAATGAACTATATACCTACCAAATTGGGCGTTTTCAATCGGAGGTGCATATTCAAACTCCACCTATATGCCGAAGGATTCCGCACTATCACAACCTTCCGAAATCGTCTTGTACTGACAGTCGCTTGACCAAGTGGGTCGTCAGACTCTGCCCGATATATCGCACGACACTCAGAAGTCAGTACCCTGTGACAGGTGCGCTTCTAGTCAGGCTTCAGCCTGCATTAGACATTTTGGTGTCGAAGTCTTGACAAAAATGGTTGGGGCAAACTACATGGGGGGGAAAAGGTCCAATTCTCCGGCTAGAGACTACTGCCGTCTCACATATAAAACGTATTTTCCAGAAACACCGCACGAGCAAAGTCAAAGGACGTCGTTGGACGTGCACAGAGGCGCTACTTCGGAAAGCAGCGTCTTGCCTCTGCTTTGTGCATAACGCAAGAAAATCGTGTTCATCCAAGCGCGCCGACGCTTTCATCCGTTCTGCCAGAGATCACGCTCGCGCATGCGCGTTATGGTGCTAGTATGGACTCGGGTGCTACTTCTTCAACCAAAGTCTTCAGCAGAGACCGATTATATTCCACAACATTGCCGAATAACACGACGCAGCGCAATAAACCGTCCAAAGTTCTCGGTGCACTTGATATTTTGGATCGTGTGTATGGTTTCTCCCTCATCTGCTGTCCGTTGATATATTCGCAGAGAAGACATGTCCATGCGAGCTGCCATTGATCGCATCCTTCAACAACCGAATCTTGTCGGAATCGGCACTCCGAAGCTTAAAGAAACCGCATATATTGAGCGTATGCAAACTCCTGTGGTAGTCAGGCGACCAACAGAAGCTCATCTTGACCCTAAAGTACAATGGTCGAAGGTCATCGTTGACAGTAACACTCATGCTCTGATTTACAGGACTCAGACACCCAGCATTCAGAGATAGTATTGAAGCACATCTTTGACCCCGCAGTGTCATACCCTCAAATCTCAAAACACGAATACATCGGTCTTCCTGCAACTAACTCAGACCCGAGATATGAGCCCACTGAGAGCAGTGTTCTTTTATCGCCCGATTCTCCTTCTAGGATATGTGATGTAAAATCATGGGATGCTTTCGACGACCCGGCAAATGCAGAAGCGCAATTGTTCACAGGAGCCAATCCGTTCTTTTGTACTGAAGGTGTCGAATTTGAAAAACCCAATACATTTCCAGACGCCGTCGATCATCTCCCTCGGTCATCTCCCCTCCCTTCCAGTTCGCAGACATCAGACAACTTAATTCTCGACCTTGATACCTCACCTTTGGCTGCCATTCGGTTCGGACAATCAGACCACCTTTCCGGAGAAGATGACGATTGTGTTGACGCGTCATCGTTACGTTCTATTCGTCAGCAATCGCGGAGCTTTTCTATCCGTGAAGGCTCTGTTCCCGTGTATGATGTTCAATCCACAATCTCATCATTCACTAGCTCGGATGAAGAAGAGCAATCCCGTACAACACGCCGCGATGATAACCGCACTTTCCCTTCAACCGGAAACAATGACTTCCGATACTCATTTCCGTCTGAGCATGGACACGATTCCATTCGGGTCTTGACGAGTCAGGAAGTTACTGAAGACGACGTACCAAGCGGTATCTCGATCGATTTCTTATCTGATCCTCATCCTTGGGAAACGATCAGCAGAATCTTGAAGCTTCAGCCTCCCGAACCATCCCCAGCGCAGTCTGTTAAGATCAGCTTCACAAAGGACAGGGAAGGTGTCGGCTATGTTTCGCCCGAGACATCAGGCACCCGTAATGCACGTTCTTCTGATGCCACCTCTTTTGAAACGAGGATCGATGACGAGCCTGCAGACGATATTCACGTTGCATCCAGCGCAGACCTTCCTATACTCGAGATCGCGGAGCTAGAAGTACCGAACTCAGATGGTCGTATGGCAGTCGACACTCCCGATTCACCGTGTGCCGATAACTTTACGCAGCCGCTATTCGATGCGGGGCCTCCTTCCACTACTCGCGGCGAGGTCGACCCTTGTAGCCACGTGTATACGCTGCAAGATGTTCCTCTAATTCCGGTGATCCACTGTACTCAGAATGAACATACCCGATCTCCGTCCCCCCTCGCCATTATCGTTGGAACAGCCGTAGCTGAGACAGATGTCGACATGACGTTTGACGGACCTAGTCTATTTGGTGATTCTGACTTGGAGGAAGACGAGTAACAGTAAATAGTGCTTCGGTCATGCTTATGTAAAGTTACTCCCGCGCTGGAATACCTTACTTGGAGGGCTTCTGGGTGATGGACATTTGAATGACCAAATGTTACTATTGCAAAGCATGTGAGTATATTGAAAATTCATCATAGGGAACATTTATATGAGAAATGTGAATTGGCCTGGTAACCACACTGTAAATATGCCTTAGGTAGAAACAAAGGTAAGCACCTTGTTGGATCCTCGTGTTGGTAAAGGATAAAACCATACTACAATGGGGACTAGCACTCCACAAACTGTATGAAAACAGAACCACCAATGGAACAGTGATATTAGTCAGACTAGGGTTGTGTCTCTCTCTCATTTGTCCCTCCCAAAGCAAAATAGTGTAGCTAATAGAATGCTATTCAATGTTCCCTTCCCCATTGCCTTGACAGATGCTCATTCATTTACATAAGTGCATACCTGGGACTAAAATCCAAGCATTTTGTTTCAGCATGTTCAAATATACTTGGTGGAGAGAACAGAAATGCCTTGACTGAAAAACAATTACTGTATTTTCTAGCAACAGCCCACTACCTTTTTCTGACAGTTGTATGGATCCGACAAGAAGATAGCTTCTGTGCAGAGAGATAGTGGAAACAAAACACACCATTTTCTGTTCACATACCTCCCTCGAGTGAAACCATGTTGTAATGTATAAATGTTTGGATGGCAACAAAAGCCTAATCAGTGATATCAATATGTTGAACTGAGTTTGTATTTCAAGATGGAATATTTATGGAGTCACTTGTCCTAGTACGGCCTGAAAAGTTTCAAGCGGCACTGCAGAACATTGACCGTGTGAGGGAACAATGTCGGCGGAGAAATTGTGGCAGTTCTTCCTTTTTTGATCGAAATGGATGACGTCTTGCCTGTTTCAGGTCGTCATCCAAAACATTCGTACCTTTGAGACATCGATCGCAGACTCTTCTCTGATCTGCCCAGCTCGATCAGTTATGACCACTATGCAGTTGTCAACGTCAATCCGTCCGAGTGCCCAACGCATCAGTGTCATGGGACTCCCCGACGACGGGGCTGTGAGGCGCATAGATCGGAATGGCGAATCAATAAAGGTGCCACGTCTGACAGAAGCCACATCGACCCTCCGGGAATCCCTGACGAGTGCGTTGTGGACGCCGCTCGGGTATGGGCAAGCAGGTCTGATCACGCTCGTGTATTGCAGGGATGGGTACATTATTACATGGGAAAGCTAGGTACCGATGACAAAAATGGGAGAGGGAGGCGGTGCCTCTGCATCGCTGGCGGTGTTGATTCCGGGAAGGAGCGGTGTGATACAGCATGGTAGATAGAAGAGGTCGAGCGAAAGCGGTTCCGGGAGGAGAAAGGTGTGTGGGAAGGAGGCGGTGGGGATAAAGGGCAGGTACGAGAAAAAAAAAGATAGGTACATACGATATTGACGAGTACTACCGCGGGGAGCCGTTGCCTTGACCACCGACCGTGCACCAGTCCCTGCGATCTCGTCACTGAGCTGCAAAACGGCTACTCGCTGCCTCTCCTCTACTCACGCGCTCTTGTCTCTTTTCCCTACTTGTCTTCTTTCTTCGCCTTGGCCTACGGGTAGTCCTGCTTTATTATCTCTCCCCTCCCTGGCCGTCCCTCGCTCGCTCCCCGCCTCTTCCCTTTTATTCATTTTTCTTTTCCCTTCCACCGGCTGGTCCGCCTATTCGCTGCGTCGGTCAAATCCCCAGCTCAACACCCTCTTTCTCCCCCCGCTCCTATGGCTGCCGTAAATCTTCAGACAATCTCTTCAACCGTCCCCTTTGATTTCTTACCACCCAGCCACCCTCATTCCCGCTCAACCTCGATCTCCTCATCCTCTACCCATTCGCCTAATTCCCGCCCCCACTCTTCCCTCGACATCGTCCCTCGCATGCCAGCCGGCATCCCCCCTCCCTCAGACGACCCATATCGTCTCTCCTCCGCCTACCTCGGCAACGATCATGTACGCCACTCTTCCGTGTATTCCCTCCCTTCTGCAGACATGTCCCCTTGTCAATCTCCTCCCAACGGCAATATGACTAATCCTGCGCTCAAGGGCCATATTCGCCAGACTCACCTCAGGGCCCGTGCTGCGGCTTCTCCTTACCCCCGTGATACGGAGAGCGTCCACTCGTCCTCGAGCGAAACCGACGATCTCAGCATGTTTCTCAGCAACACCCCCGACTATTCTACCATGTACGGGCCCGGTCAACCGATGCCCACTAATCACCAGGAACCTAGACAGTCTGCAGGCATTTTCGGCAGGATGTCTATCAACCCCGACCATGCCCTGCAGAAATTAGCAGCGAACGTACGGGTCGCAACCACAACTAGTGCTTCTGACCGAGCGAAGCAGATTTTCGTTCAGGCTTGGTTTGTTCCTCTACTTCCCTTCCCGTGTTCCAATTCTCACAATTTCGCATTCCAGGCTAACAGCCAACTATGCACCTTACCCTGACGGGAATGTACCACGCCAGGGCCTTTATTTTTCATACCGCAGGGTTTGCGACCAGTACCAGATCCCTCACATTAATACTGCGACGCTCGGCAAGGCCATCAGACTCTGTTTCCCCACTATCAAAACAAGGCGTCTGGGTGTTCGCGGGAATAGCAAATACCATTGTGCGTGTCTTACAATCCTCCATCAGATGTTGATCGGAAAATTTATTGATTGTCTTTTTCTGGCAGATTGTGGCATACGTCCCGCCACTTCGGCGGAAGCCGAATTTTTGCAAGATTACATCCGCAAGTCAAACAACAACGCAGGTCAGTCATCCATCAACGCTGCTCGTGCTGCGCAGGAGTCCGGGGAGAGCACAAACAAGGGCGAGGAGCGATCGGACGAGGATGAAGATGAAGATTCTGAAGGATCCAGCGCTTCCAAGCGGAACTCCCTTGTTCTCTCAGGAGACCTCAAAGGGAGCATCACGTTCGAAGATATATGCGATAAGACACCGACAGTAGGCAGCTTATCGTCGCAAGCCCAGGTCCTGGCCAGGAGTAACTCTTATCCCAGTCACGCTCCCATCCGTCGACATGCCAGCCAACCGGAGGCCAGTATCGCACCGCAGCCCACGTTAACTCTCGCGCCCAATGCCGATGGTCAATATGTCCAACTACAACAACATCTCTCAGTCCGCCATATGCCCCATTTCCCGTCCATCGAGGAAGCCATTGGAGCTAGTTCCGTTTCCGCCCAGTGTATTGCTGGGAGAGAAGTATGGGGTTGGTTCCAAGACCACTTGGATGCAGTCCTGGAGAGCGCTCGCGCTTTCCGATTTGATCAGTTTGAGATGCATCTCAGGGGATTCTGGTCGACCTTGACAGGCACTCACCGTGAGGTTGTTCATGCACCCGCGATTGCGGGACTGATGGCCAAGGCCGATGCGATTGTGTATGATGTAAGTCTGCAACATGCCGCTTCTGTGCTGCTGCTCAACCGTGAATAGGAAATACTCGAGTTCCTCAGGTCGCAGATGCTCTCCCCTCTCCCCACGGCTTCTTTGAACAGCTTGCGCCAACTTGCCAGTCAGATGGAGAAAATTCTCCTCCTTGCTCTCGAAGGATACGGGACCACGTTCGTTGAACCCAAGGTTGAGCTGGGAGCACGTTTTGGGCATTTAGTCTGTACGTGTACACTCGCGTGAATGGTGAGACATTGCTCAATTGACGTTATTGATATAGTACGATTCGTGGACATCTACCAAGTCACGCAAGCCTTAAACACAGTTCTCACCAATCAAAAACAGCTCGCTGAGATGCGTCGATCTTGGCAGAAGGTAGATTTTGAATCCGTTCGCAACCAATCGGCCTTGGTTTGCAACTGTCGGCACGAAGATCTCGTCCAACTTCTCGAGGTGGAATTCGTTGCGATGATGGATAGTCTTGCGAAGAGCAACGAGCCCGTCAGAGAAGTGATGGCATGGGCTGATAAGTGCACAGAGAGACTCATGGAGCAGCGCATTGGAGCTAGCGACGACAGAGGAGCAATGAGTCCTCGTAGTGTACTCATTCGCTGGGGATATGTGACTAGCCAGGTTATGCGGGATCTCGTAAGTTTTATTTTATTTTATTTTATCCAAACTCCCTCGTGTGGATCTGACATTCTGTGCCAGACCATCAGGAGTGACCCTGCGTTCGGCGCTTTTCAGATAATGAAACTATTCCTCGAGTCAGTTCCCCCTTTCCCCCTTTTTCATCGTAGTATTGCTCACGAACACATAGTGACTGGATCGCGGTAAACGTCCTGCGGAATGTTGCTTTGTCCACCAACTCCGTGGCTGCCTCTGTCGAACCAGTAATCCAGCAACAATTCTTTTCCCTTTCACCCATGGCTGGACAAGAGAGCTTCACTCCCTCTGAGGCTCGCCCACAACACGCTATGAACCACACTCCGACAACCTCCAGCATGTTGGCCGCATTGCAACAGGATCCATTCCCTGCTGGCGCGCTGGACGCCTCAGCTTCTGGTTTCAATTCTGATGCATATGGGGGACTAAACTACATGGATACTTCAGTTACCCCCGAGGATTCGATACCTTCGGTCCATCAAGCTGGCCTTGCGTTCTCCGAGTACGCGACGACGAATACGTTCGATGTCGCACCGTTTTCGACTCAAGATCTGAGTTTGCCTGGTAATGCTAGCGAGCCAGAGCGCGGAACCGAAACTATTAAAGCGGAGGCTGCGTCCTGATCAAATGATCAGTATCAACCATACTTTCCGTCGTTTGCTGGGTTGTGCAGAAAATTTAACATAGTCTGCAAGTATATATGGCCACGTTTCTCTACCCATCATTTATTACTACCTTGCTCCGTATTTGTATCGACCGTTTGTTTTCAAAAAGTTGTGCTCACTATTGTAAGGCCTTGACCTGAATAATACTAGTGTTCGTTTGCTTGTGATCGGACGAGAGCAGCTTCCTGGTATAAGTGGCATTGAAATTTAATAATACGTGGACACTACCATAGCGTCTGATCCTGCCTCTATTCCGCCTCAACCTCCACGTTGCCAGCCACCTCATCATCAACTAAATTGTTCTCTACTGGGGTGGATACCGATTCCAGCGGCGTATTCGCACTACCGTTCGAGTCGACCGACGTTTGGGGACCATCGGCTAGGTATTCTGGCTTGGCCGCGCTCGTGAGGCGTTGTATTTGCGCCTCGGCTTTGGCAACGTTTTCCGCTGTCACACGCGCCTGATCGGCCTCGTACCGCGCTTTCTTCGTTTTCAGGTTCTCGATGACACGTGGAATGTCGCCCGCGGTAGTCGGAAGAGAGACCGCGAACTTGGAAAGTGCAGCAATAGTACCGAAGGGAAGATTCTTGAGGGCATCCGTTTCCTGTGCGCTCTTGGGTATTTTGTCTTTCTTTCCTCGTTTCCCCTTTCCCACAAAGTATGTTTGCTCCTCCTCCCCTTTCTTCTTGCGTACCACAAGACCGTCATTAGCAGCCTCCACCTGCCTTAGCTCGAGCTTAGGCACGCCAGCCACTTCACCTTTCGCAGGTAACGACGAAGTGGATAGCACGGCGGTGTCAGAACTCTTGCCCGAAAAAGCGTCGATTAATGTTTGGCAATCTTCGATCTCTGCCTGATATGCTGGCAGGGATGCTTCCTCCCGTAACCGTTGAGCATGTTCCAACCTCTTTTGAGCTTCTTCAGTGGCACGCTGCGCACGAGCCTTCTCAGCACGACGAGCACGATCTTCGTTGACTTTCGCCCAGTAGCGGTCGATTGCTTCTCGGAACTGCTGCGCAGAGGCTCTCTTCTCGTTATAGAGGGCGTTTGTCTGAGCTTGCAGATTGTCCCGCTCTTCGAAGAGCTTAGTGCGGCCAGCATATGCTTCATCTGACTCCTTCTTGAGTTCATCTAGTTCTGCTTTGATCGTGTCGTAACGATCGGAGATGGCTTTGGACTCTGGGTCATCCAGCTGTTGGCGAAGCTCGTCTGCAGCGCTCCGGTCAGCGTCGATTGAATCCTGGGAGGCCTGGAAACCTTCTACAGTCTTTCGGGTCCGTTTGGCCTGTGAGATTTCTTGAAGAGCACGCTTCTCGTCAGCAAGCTTCATACTGCCGGATTCCACCTGTTTGTCCAGGTTCCTGGGCGAGGAAATTAGCGATTCCAGTTGAAAAGCATCCACAAGAATGGCGTACGTGATGTGAGCATCAACCTCAGCAACAGTTCGGAAAGGTGTCTTGCCCCGCGCGGCTTGCAAGTCCTTCGTCTTGAAGTATTTGTCCACATTAAACCGACGCTCACGGAAGCAACATGTCTGAACGTACCTTCTTTTGTATGCCGTCTTGCAAAGCCTTGAGTTGGTCGAGGACCCTCCCTCTCGAAGTTTTGTAAGAAGACTGTTGCTCGCGTATGCCGTCAAGCTCCGCACGGAGTTCATTCCGTCTGTCATTCCCCGAAGGCTTGGTGGCCAACGATATTTTCTCTCGGATGGCGCTCTGTGAAAATACGATCGGCCACTGCATCGATGACAACAGAGGCGCGACGTACAAGCTTGGCCTGCAGGGCCTCGATCTCAGACTTGAGTCTCTCCTGCTCCGCGTCATGAGCGTTTTTGTCAGGCTTCCCTGAGCTATTTGTCACCGCATGGTCTAATGGCTTCGAAACTGGTGACGGCGGGACAGTGCTTGCTGAAGGTACTTGAGTTGTTTTTCCAGATGAGGCTGAGCCATTGGCAGAGGCAGTCTTGGCTTTCGGCGCGGGCATGGCTGAGAATGAGAGATCAAGGACTGGCAAGTGGAGAGAAATGTGTGTGAACGTGAGAATCTCGCAAAACTATTACATGGTACCGCAGTTACGGCGTGACACAACTGAGCTGCAGACAAATTACATGTTGGCGTTGACACGCCGAGCATATTGTGATCAAAAGAGACAAGATACGTCGGGATCAACTACAGGAAATCAGAAAACGACCTTGGCATCAAGCTTCTCCACGTCCCGACGACATTCCTCGTATAGTTCCCGGTAATCGTCCTCACCGCCGTCCCCACCGTCTTTCTTCTGAGCCTTGCGCTTCAGATTTGGACATACCATGACACAACTCGTCGGTCGTTTTGTGGAGCTGGCGTGCCCGAGCTCTTCTTTGGATGTCACGAATACATAAGGTATCTGTGCGTCCTCGGAGAGTACAGGAAGATGGGATATGATGTCGATAGGATGTATGTCGGCAGCGAGAACAAGCAACCTGGAAATGAAATGGCGCGAGTGTCTCTAGGACACGGAACGGATCACTTACCCTTGCTCTCCTTTGCGGATACCCTTCACGACCTCTTTTACACCGCGTTTGACCTGTCTAGCTTTGGATGCTGACGACAGCATGCAATGATCAAAATGCACGAGCGTGGAATCGCCGGGTCAGGACCTCACCTTTCTTGATCGTCTTGTACAACTTTTTCACTAGCTTTTTCTGCGCAAGCGGTCGCGCAAGGGGAGAAAGGTCCTCGAGGGGGATAACAATTTCTTCCTTGTCTTTTTTTGGTTTCTTCGTTGGCTGGACCTGGGTGAGACTGTGAAGCACATATTTTGATGGTCAGGAAACGCACCGAGGTCACATCCTCGATTTCTACAACCACAGCCGGCGCATCCGCTATTTCCTCTGCCTTTCTCTTTTTCTCTTTTTTCTCGCTCTTGTCCTTGCCCATATTGCGAGCTTAGGCAGTTGTATAACGGATACAAGGAAATGTGACGTGACACACGCGTGACAACAGGACAGTACACTATCTTTCATTCGTTTCCTTGGGGCACACTATCGCCCCCCCGAAGCATGTTCAGCCAAACCCAGTTGATCCCCTCGAGTTCTGGGTCATACCACCAATTCAATGCGATAGTGACATCGCCCGACTGTCTGACAAAGTGCCACCAGCCAACAGGGAGGTACAGTGTCTCTCCCGCAGCCAGTGTAATGTGTATCGGGTGAGCCTCTGGTGGCAATGCGTCCGGAAGGTCAGGGTTTGAGATCGAAGACCACCGTACAGGTGGAGCTTCGTATGACGGAAGGAGATAGAGTTCCGGGGTCGCATCAGTGCGGGTGTACACAGCATGCGGGTATAACCTCTCTGCTTCCATGAGCAACAAGATGAAGATGGTGTGTAAGTTAGCACAAACCTTCCAAACACCATCCTTCAGTTGGTGGTAACAATGTAAAATGTTTGGTACCGCGGACGACAGTGTATATGTTCTCATAAGGGTCTACACACTTCCGATCACGCCTAGAAAGTTGAGAGATTGCCGGGTACCGCACCACTATGTATACTTGTAACGCTGTCGCTGCCTCCGATCCACAGATTTACGGCGTCGGGTGTACGATCTAGTCGGTTTCTCAGGACAATTACAAAACATCGTCACGAACCGATAACGAACCGAGTGCGTCACGAACAAAGTTGACTTCGGGAGGGACATCTGCTCTCAGGGCCGCGAACTCTGAGGCATCCTCTCCGCTAGAGAAGAAATCCTGCGAATACAAATTTCCATTCTGCGATTGCAGATAGTGGACATGTGTCTCATCTGAACCGTGGCATGGTCCAATCGTGTCAACCAGAATGAAAATGAATACGAGTTACCTGAACGCAACTTCTTGAGAAGGTCACGAAGGGTCATGGAGTCTATGAACGATTCGACAAAGTATAGTTTTCCGTCCGGGGCGCGGGTGACTGCATCTGCTCGGCTTACTGTCATTCAATCACGCGTCTGAAAAACAGTCGCGAATGATTGGGTCATACCCATCGGGAGTCACCGCAACTGATACAGGCTGATCCCCCATTTTTTGAACAAGATAGTCGTCTGTCCACTTTGTCAGAGCCGGAAATTCTACCCCTAAGAGACAGCGCGTTAGCCTCGCTGGAATGACACAAAGTGGACCAAATTAGTACCCTTTATGACCACTGGTCTCGATAAATGGACAAGCCTAGCAAACTCCAGGGGTGTTGGTGGGTGATCAAGGACGCGGTATGATGAGCCGTTCATATCTGACCTTTGCCAATGGGTTTAACCACCCCGCGAGGAGATGTTGACTTACCGAAATACTCCCTGGATATCCATTTCAAAAGCTCCGTACTGGTAGGAGGCCGCTGTTCAGTGTCCTGATTGTCCGACATCAACTTGATCAAGTCTGTCGATGTTTTGGACTTGACTACTGAGTCACAAGACCACATGCGTGTGACGTGTCACGCGACGCGCTCCTGATTCCTACTTGGACGCATGCCGGGTTCGATCACAGTAACACACCCAACTGCGACTTGGAACGGCGCGGGCCACCATCCACAATCATTATGCCGGAAAAGCGGAGAACAAGAACCACAGGCGGTCAAGTTAAAGTCCAACGGGTAACATTTGTGTACGTTTTTGTATCATATAACTCACAAGGCCACCATTCATGTCAGGCAGCAACGCAAACGACTCTGAAGGGTCTCTTTCAGAGTACAAATTCTACAACTGGCCCTACTGAGAAAGAGCAAGACTTGCACCCCGAGGACACAGAGCCAGTGGCTCCTTCTCCCCAAGCGGCCGATCCCCGTCCTCCCGCACAACCATCTAGACGGCCCAAACCAAGTGCGCGAGTTTATTGTAGTCTATCACGGATCTAAACAGTATTTCGATCCACAGGTCAGCTATTTCCCATTTTCACGAAGGTCTCCTCCGTGCCAGACAGGCCACCAGAGGCGGTTGTCAGCGTGGATAATACCGAGGTTATAGATATCATTGATATTTCCTCCGACACAGATTCATCATCAGAACCGCCTTTATCGTCTACACATCTGCTATCTCCTTGTTCAGAATCCAGCCACGCGACCTCACATTCACCTCCCCCCTCTCCGATAGCTCTCAATATTCACTGCTGCGAGAGTGCCACGAGCTTGCCGCATGCCGGGACACACGAGCGCACGCATCCGCACAAAACAAGCAAGGTCAAGGAGTTGAATAAACGGACTCCGGGGTTAGGGGATGTTGCGCCTCTCCCTAGTTCATGTTCGCAGCATGTTCGAGGATTACAGCATTATTATACTTGTGGTCAAGTACCCCTCAAGCGTAGCGTATTCCCAAGTTTCCGTCCATCAAATGAAGGAACACTGGACTTCCTCAAAAAATGTCAGCAGCTGGATGATATTCCCTCAACTCCTTTGAGCCAAACCCGCCGGTCTTTGACACCCCAGCAATGCGAAGAGTACCTTCAATCCCTCAGCCGTGATTACACGGAATCTCATCCCGCTTTCGCGCGAATATCTGTTCATCAAGACAGGATCCCATTACGCCATGTCGAGACGTGGACTCGTCGTTTTCGTCCCAGACGCGCGAACGAAGTGCTGGGTAATGAGCAACACGCTATCTATCTACGAGACTGGCTTAGTGCACTCGAGTTACGTTTACGAGATCGCCGACCAGAGGAGCCAGTGTCGAAGGGCGCCACAGCCCGGGAAAAGAAAGAAAAAAGTACTTTGAAGCCGGTCGAACCACGAGGCACGAAGCGACCACGCGTTATTCGAACCGTAGCCAGGAAACAGGGCAACAAGAAAAGAAGAGTAGATTCGGATGATGGTCTGGATGACTTCGTGGTCTTTAGCGACGCGGATGAAGAGCAAGCTGATGACCCTCCTGAGGATTCAGAGGACGAGCTCGCATTCTGTCAACGCACTCTTACTCGGCTCCACAGACGCGACACAAGTGACGTCCACGAGGTTGCATCGAACATCCCTGCCACGGAAATCAAGCACACGACGTCGCGATTACAGGAACCCGCTCGAACTAACTTTGCCGACAATCTGACCAATACGCTCCTCATAACTGGACCCCCTGGCTGTGGGAAGACTGCCGCCATTTATGCCTGTGCAGAGGAATTGGGATGGGAGATTTTCGAGGTGTATCCTGGTATTGGGAGGCGCAACGGTGCAAACTTGAATCATCTCGTCGGAGATGTAGGCAGGAATCATATCGTCCAGACGGTTCATAGGCGTGCGCCAACGAAAACGACTAAATCAGAGGCAAAGGCACCCATGGGGCTCCGAGGCTATCTGGCCAAGAGCAAGACGGGACGATCCACTGAATTTGCCAAAACACAGGAAGCGGGGACTAAAGGACAGCCTATCAGTGTGGAGGTTGACAGTCCGAGGGAAGAACTGCAACCACTGCCGCCAGACGAAGAGATGGACTCATCAGACGAGGCGGCGATTTCCGGGATGTGCCAGGCTGAGTCTGATGAATCGAGACCGATCGTTGGGCAGTCGCTTGTGCTCCTAGAAGAGGTGGACATATTATTCAAAGAAGATGCAGGATTTTGGCCGGCTGTTATTGAATTCATTCAATGCTGCCAAAGGCCAGTTGTAATGACATGCAACGGTGAGCCCCTCGTTGTGACGAGCAGGTCAAGGATACGACGATTGTGCAGATCCTGGTCTAGTTCCTGTTGGAGATCTGCCGCTTCAGAAGGTCCTCGT
Source organism: Gastroboletus turbinatus (assembly GCA_038090655.1). Classification (NCBI taxonomy): domain Eukaryota; kingdom Fungi; phylum Basidiomycota; class Agaricomycetes; order Boletales; family Boletaceae; genus Gastroboletus; species Gastroboletus turbinatus. The sequence goes on from JBBPND010000087.1 coordinate 27,934, forward strand.
TTTTGAGCCCTGTGCATCGACCGTGGCAGCCAGGTTTCTCCAATGCCTGTCGCTGACCGAGGGCTGGCTTGTTCCGCACGAAGACCTGATGGGGCTATATGAAAGCACGTATTGGATAGATGGCGTAGACATACCGGATGGACCGCTTTACCCGAGAACCGAGCCAGTGCCGTTGCCAGATCTACGACGGTCTATCACGCAATTGCAAATGTTGTGCGCGGGGGCGAGGCATGGATCAACATCAGAGATGCACCAAGGCGACGAGGCTGAAGGACACGTTCGGCGATCAGCTCGACCTATTTCCGCTGAATGCAGGGTTATGCGGATGGGAAGCACAGTGGAACAGGAGTGGTGGCGGGAAATGAGGAGTGAGAGTGAGCTGATGTCGCATGTTGACGCCCAGCTCTGTAGGTCGCCAATGGCCACGCGGGAGGTGAGTTTTGGACGGATTTGTGGTTGTGTATGGGCTGACTGAAGTTGCAGGCGCTGAGCATGGGAGGAGGGACGGAGGAGGAAGAGACGGGATATATGGTGCTGTCGACGGGAGAGGGGCTGGTGTTTTACCAGCGCGATGAGCTCATTGCAGAAGAAGCCATCCGGCATTCACGTGGGCTACACGGGGGGCTTGCCACGGGTCCGATTGAGGCGTCGATCAACCCCGCGGCAAGGCTAACGAGTGAAGAGTTCCGTGCTCGCGTGGAGTACCAATCTCGGATGGTGGACGCGTTGCAGGGCATCCTTGAGCCACCAGCGCCGCTGATGCCTCAGAGCAGCGTGTTCCTGGATTACATACCGTGGGTGCGGTACATGGTCACGGTGGAGGATATTCTTGAACGGCGGGCGTGGGATGAGATGGGGCGGGGACGGGGCGGGCGGTGGACGCGGAACAGCATGCGGACGCGACACGTACGGACTGTTGGGGCGACGGAGGGACAGCGGGCGCTGATGAGGGGGAGTCGGCTTGAGTAGGGGGCGGTGGCTGGTAGCACATAGATCGCGGATGGGTGACCAGAAAAGGCAACTTGGACTTGGCATCATCTATCCATTTCGGGCGAGGCAGCTGGCCACGTGTGTCCCCGCGAGTCGGAGCTCCACGTTGTCTAGCGCCGAAAGCGGCAGGAGGGACGAGTTCTATAACGTCGACTTTCACAGTCAAACCCCCCCCCAATGCCGACCACCGACCACCAGAAAGAGCACTCTCGACACTCCCCCCTCATATCCCT
>JBBPND010000088.1:0-29079 GCA_038090655.1 Gastroboletus turbinatus
GTAGATGACTACTGCAAGAAATTCCTGACGGTGTACTGTGTGTAGCATATATACCATGGATATGATGTACTACATCGTGCGATATAGTCGCAGTAATGGACGCTGGACTTACGTTACTCATTGCTACAGTACCATATATAGTAATTGTGGCCGCTACATAGTGTTATGTATAGGGGGGATGTCGATAGCCACAACCAGGACTACATAGTCTACATAGGTTAGTGTAGACTTAGTGATTTTTCCTGATGAAGGCGGAACGAGCAGCTTGTAGGTCCAGTGGACTAAGGGGTGGAAGAAAAGGTCTCGTCCACTGTGTTTTCAGTGGGCGCTCAGAACCTCGAAGTGTCACAATCAGGTTCAAAGAGTTTATCAATGTTAAAGAAGCTAGTATGTCCTCCGTTTCCCGACGCCCAGAAGCAGGTTCCCATGGGGTCTCGAAGTTGTCTAAGATTAGTAGGGCTCGTGGCTGCTCTTTGAAGAATTTGAGGATTTTGTGATACAGATTGTCCCCGTTTGATTCAAAGCAATGGCAATCGTGGAGATGAGGCCTTGTGGTGTAGATGCTGCCTCGCACGAAATGAACCAACGATGGTCTCCGTGCAATGAGACCACCTCATCACGATGAAGAACTGCAAGACTGACGGACGTCTGAAGTAGGATTGGTCAGAACCCATATTTAAGGATTCAAGTAAGCATTGTGACCTTTCCTATTCCACCAGTGCCAAGTATCGCTACATTGGCAGGCTCCTCGCTGGTAATACTTTGTACTACTTCATCAACGACTTTCTCTCGACCATAGAAAGTTGACAGGGCAGGTGGCAGAATGTGCCTGCAGGGAGATAGGTTATCGGTAGGAGCACTTCAGGATTAAATAGTTAGTACAGTTAAGAGTATAAGGAGGGCAGCATACAGGGGGGCCTTTTGTTCTCCTTTCGGTAACACGTGTACCAATTGTTGTAACACGAGAAGGTTTGCTTTAATCTACAGGTGAAGAATGGAGTTACTATCCTTGATATGGACATGTACAGTGTGGTGCTTCCTCACCTGAAACAGTTGCAACGCATCATCCAGATCCTTGTTAAATTGTGTGATCTTGGTTGTGTCATCCGACGCTTTCACGACCCTAACAAATCTGGAGCGATTCTTCTGCTCTGTGACAAACTTTTGGATGTCAAGCAGTGTTCTGGTGAAAGACCATCGCATCAGGTGAGCCCCTCGACATGTATTGTACCTACTGGAACAGATGATCAATTGCACTGGAAAGTCCCCCAACGTCGGATTTTCCTCCAACATGGTTGACCACTGCATACGTCACTTCAATGATGCGTTTCGCCAAGCGAAGGCAGTTGTCTTTGTTTGAACTAGCTGCCTGCGGGAACTACTATGTCAGAGAAGCCCGCAGACACTCAGTATTACAAAAACATGCCTCCAGTTGGGCGATGATTTGGTTGATAACTTGCAAGCATGGTTGCAGCCCGGGAACTCCAGTAACCCCGCTTACGTTTTGCAGGGCACTCAAGCCGAGCTTCAGGATGGGAATCGTAACTCCACCTTGGGACTCGCCAGATGAACGATGCCCAGCCTGGGTAAAGGGAGGCATGTCACGAAAGTACAGGATCAGCAATCCCCGACTCCCACAATGGTGGGGGAGAGTTTTGTCTACTTGAGCAAACGGTCAGGCACCTGCAAACGAGCACGACCACCTGTGAGTGCACAGCCCGTAAGTTTTTCGAGATAAGTATAAACAACGAAGATCTTCAGGGAGTCGGGGACCGGCGCTCGCGCCGCTACGATAGGATAAAGTGAGTGCTTGCTGAGCGCTTATATTACTTAGCTGTTCGATCCCGTGGAGTCTTGACTGCCTTCCAAAAATAACACAACCACTCAGATTTCGTTCAGTCTACCTCGCCTAGCAGATTGACTCGACCTCTCCAGCACCTGGATAACCACCACCCAACTTCTTCAGTCTGGAATCGGAGGATGCAAAGAGTCGCTGCTATCATCAAGGCGCACCGAGTTGGATCGGAGGATGGTCATTGGTAGTGGCCATGCATCGTCTCCAGCACCACTTGAGCTTCAGGTTTGTCTCTGACACTGTTCCGCTGCTACCACGTATGCTCAAGCACTGTATGTGGCAGCAGGAGCTTCCGGGTGAGTCGTCAGAATGTTCAAAAGGAGAGAACAAAAACGGAATGGAACATGGGACACTTGACAATGTGACAACTTGCAACTCCGAATTTCCGAGTGAGCTAGACCAACTGACGGTGTTCAAACGTTCATCGCTCGCAGGGGCGCAGACGGCAACGTCCCGTTGTGGGATACGCGTGAACAAGTTGGGATACTGAAGACCTGGGATCCCAACGCGGATGTGACGTGCGTGCATCCATCCCATGACTCTCATGTTAGCTCCGTTGCAAGAGGTTCCTCTTTCCCGATTTTCCTGACACCGTTTGATTCATGGGCAGGTACTTACCATGAAGATTCCGGACGGTCTCGTTGGTACTTTGATATCTTGTTCAACGAACGCGTACAGGCGTGAAATTCTACTCAATCGGATGTACTTTGCTTCGTCATCGTCGCGCTCGGTGGGCGAGCCTGCACCACGCACCCATGGATTTACGAACCAGGAACGCAAGACAACCAGTTTCACCCTCATGGTTGCAGTTCCGGCTGAGAGTGGCCCGGGATCGCTGAATGGATGGCAGCAGATCCATGCACTAACGACCCCCGGATTCTGAGTACCCCATACGCTCGTTATGGAGCGTGTTCTCGCTCGACTCGGACCTCTGGGCTGCTCCTTGCGATGACATCACGAAAACGACGACACTTGCAATCAATAGCGACGATATTTCCGTCGACCTCAGCGACTCAGACGGTACGATGTGGCTTCGACAGACACATCCGGCCTCGAACGCGCCGTGTCATCCGCACCGGCATGCTCTCGCCTGATTGTGGTCGCGGGGACACGATCGATATCGCAAGCATGCAAGGTACACGGTACATTTCTTCCCTTTTCCTTTCCACCCATCTTTTCGGAACGGGGGGGGCAAATAACCCATACTTTTTTGTATGCATCAGCATCTACAATTGGATACCCTCCGACGCGCACGATCAACATGGTAAACGGATCTGGAATGAACGTATGTCATGGCTCGATTAGCAATACGACGCCCATACAACGCCATAAGTACATAGATAGTATTCGTCTGTACATCGTACGGTAAGGATCGTGACAAGATAAAATTCTGAGGAAGCGCGAAGCGGACCAGGTCTTATATAAAGGATCGAGAAGCAGGGTGTTGAATAATCACGAGGGAACGGAGTGTCATGAACAACGCAGAAATAGTAGTCACCACGGACCGTGCGCTGGAGAAGCGTACATGCAGAGAAAGCATGCCCGATATAATCAAAGTTCACGTGTTACACCTTGTTCAACACTTGAATGGGTGGAAACTTGTTACAATACAGTGAGTTGCGCGTAGAGGAAGAGACGAGGCAAGAAGGAAAAAGAGAGTGAAAGAAAGGGGTTGAAGAGAAGAGAACCCAAAGAGAAACAGATATGTGCGACAGATAGCAGCGACAAAAGACAAAGCGAGTCTAGGACTGATAGATGGACCTCGCAACCTGACCAAAACATCAATGACCCCGAATGAGATCGGGCACAAAGAGACTCACACTCTCGAGAAGCATGGTGACTTCGGGGGCAACACGGATGAACTCTTTGCTCCAGAATTCATATTTCTGGTTCCTAAGAAGCTCAATAAACGTGACTAGCGCTCCCCACGGGTGAGGACGATGAACGATAAAACGCTCCAAGAGAACCCGAGTCATCACCTCACGGAAGCAATCGTCCTTGACCTCGACGAAGAGGTGGAGCAAGAGGGAGGAGAACCAGTGGGTATGGGCGTTGGGATATCGCAGGTGGAGCACCATGGAGCTCAAGAGGTGGTGGTGTCCTGGGTTGCATATGAGCACGTGGTCAAAAGGCGAACAGCTGAATACTCTCACCTTCAACATCTAAATTAGTAACTAGGTACTGTAAAGCAACAACGCCTGGGTCGCTTGAGACGAAAACGGACGACCCGCTGCGCGCCTTCGCCTGCGCGACCGACGATACACCGATATACATTACCAAAGAGTTGATGAGGGAGAGATTGTAAGCTTCAGTGGTACCTTCCGGGACCACGGATAACTTCAAGCGATCTTTGAGTGAAGCTAGGAAAGTGGGAGTGCCCCGGTTTAGGAGGTACTGATCCAGACCGTTTCTGAGATCAGCATTTTTAACGCCCGAAGCAAAGTCGGACAAGATGGGTGGAATGGGACCCATTTCGGGGATCGAGTCGAATTTGATGTTGCGCAAGTGGGGGTCGGGGAGGACAATGGAGATAGGGAATGCGCTAATAATGATGTTACGGAGTTGGATGCAGCGGGGAGGGATGACATCGCAAAGACTAAAGTAGTATTCGCTGAGGAACTCGGGGAAGTCGTGAAGGAGGACGAGAAGCAGGCGGAGTGTGCCTCTGTAGAGGTCGCGAGCGGCAAGTTGAAGGTCTCCCTCCTTGAGGAATGGTGCCAAAAACTTGAAGAGAGACAAGAGAAGCTTGTGGAACGCAGACCAGCCCTCTCGGTTCTCGGACAGGAGCAACTTGGGCATGAAATGCCTATGGGAAACCAGACTCAGCCACGAAAACGCGAAGCCAGGGAAGTAGGTGGGTTGTAATGAACTAAAAGTGTCACTGCAAAATCGTAATGAGCAATACTAACACCCTTCTTTGGATCGAGCGTACCTGATGGCGGTCAACAGCTGGAAATATGCGGATCCGAGGTTTGCCTCCATTGCGTGCAGGTCATTGATAAGGCTGGAGAAGAATCTGAAGAATGGCTTCTGCTGGAACATAACCCCCTGCTCTTCGTGCACGTTGGCCAAGACAAGAACGAAGATCGACAAGATTTTTGTGAGGTAATGCACTTTCGCCTGGTCGTTGTTGACGCCAGAAGCATCCCCGTGGTACTTGATGATGTAGACGATCAAGCGTGACATCGCATCCAGAGCCTGGAAAGCGTAGTCGAACTCTCCAGCAGCGACGCATTTGAGGTAGCTGTTAACACTGGAATCGGCGCAGACACGGAAGAAGAATGACGAGACGTCCTCGACCTTCAGGATACCTTGCTTGGTCAGTTGAGTGATGTAAGGGACAAACGCCTTCTCTGGGGAGTGTGAGCGCTGGAAGATAGTGACCCATTGCTGGAACCAGGAAAAGAGTTTCTCCCTGAGCTGCTCAGTCTCGGGTTTGACCGAAGGCTGCCTGATGACAACCGCATCAGAAGCGACGGGGTTACTCGGCCGTCTCACGACACCACGCAGGTCGTCCAGCAGGTGTTGGACACTATTCGAAGCGCGTGAGACCATGTTGTTAACAGATAGCGCAATAAACTTACTCCTCGTTGGCTTTTCCAGCTTGGACGAGCTGTCCCAAGACCTCAATCGTATATGTCAACTGGTTTTGGGATGCGACAGGCGGGTCGCTGGACAAGCACTCTCGGACGAGGCCAGCCGAAAAACTCTGCAGAGTCGGACGAGGATCCTGGAACAAACTCTTGGCCAATTGCTGGTCCTGAAGCGAAGTGTTCACGAGTCCGCTGCGGAGAAGAGTGACGGTCACCGGAATGTTGAGCTTGCGCTGCGTCAATGTTAGTATGAGCACACGTAAAGTTTAACGAAGTACAAACCTCATCCTCGGCATATAAAAGCCAGGTGATGGCTTCCTTCGCAACTTCCTCGAACGAATGGCATAGTTGATTCAGAAGTGCAACATAAATCTCCCTGCCTAGCTGAGACGATGTCTTGTACAACAATTGCACAATCTTTTGAGAGATAAGCAACGGGGTGCGGTGGTGATCAACCGACTGAGCAGCGATGTAGAGCACTTGGCGGACCAAGTGGCGAATATCGTGGTTTGAGGGCAGTGCCGAGAGGGAAGTGATGGGGAGCTGAACAACAAGGCTCTCTAGGTCCCTGACAGTGATCTTAAATTTTGAGTTAGTATGGAGAAAAGCATCGGTAGTAACCAGACAAACCGTGAACCGCTCCATCGCCTCTGGATGGCTTAAAGCACTCATCCCCTGCTCTGGCGTAGGAGAGCCAGCATAAACGGCGGGAGGAAGATGATCTCCGCGCGAATACGCCACCGCTGAGCCAGGCCGACTCATGGTAGGGGCCCGCCGCTTGGGATCAAGAGCTGTGGTCCCGCATCAATAACATGACAGCAGAGTCGACATAGTACTTACAAAAATCTTCATACACAGCAATTTGATGAGGCTGCAGACCCGTAGCCTTGATGCGCAACGGATCAGGGAGAGCCACCGAGAAGTTGCTAGGAGGAGCAGAGGGATCCCAAAACGCCTGACCACTGCGAAGCTCTCTGTGCCTTCGGCGAACGTCATAAGAAGGCGCGAACCCTTCATCAACATCTGCCACCGCACGTTCCATCGCAGCCTTTTCGATAGCAGAACAAGCGACCTCCACATTGTCGGCTACAAGGATGGAAAGCACCTGCTCGGAAATCACTTGTTCGCTGAAACCATGGTCAACAAGGGCAGTACGAAGGTGTCCACCGAGATTGCTTTTGAGAGGTTCCTTGCAGGTCACCAGCGCAAGACTTCCAGCGAGCTTCTGAGCCATCAGATGACCAGCCTTACGTAACTTGTCCTCGCTGGACTCCATAGCAAAGTCCTTCGTAACGAGTTCTCGAGTAGAAATGCCTGCAATCGTGACCGAGCGCTCGACAACAGGCACGATGATCTGGGAAAGACCATAGTTGGCACACAAAACCTCCACCTCAACAACGATCACACATACCTCGCGAACCGAGCGATCGACGGCCAACTGTACAGCCCTCTTGAATGAATGATTGACGTGCAACGGCGCAAGTTGGGGACTGATGATGACACTCGAGGCCAATCCGGCCAAAATCGACTCGATATGCGCACCAATCGCCCTCTGAGTCTCCGTAGGGGCGGCGGAGCCAAGTGACATAACTTGTCCATCGCCCTGGATCCCCCTGCCTTCAAACCCGTTCATCGGCAACGAGTCTATATCACTGACATAGTCGGGAAGACCAGGTGCAGAGGTCGAAGCATCGGCCGTGGGCCGGCTTCTGAGAATCGTAGTCGCCTCGACCGTGTCAAGATCAATGTCAAGCCCTTTACACAATACCTCAATCTCAAACTTCAAGTTCAGCTTGAGATCGGCAAAGTGGTAGAGCTCCGCAAGAAGGGAGACGACAGCAATGAGCCATGGATTCGGAGGCTTGAACACCTTGGATTTGGCACAAGGTTCAAGAGTCTTGCACACAAATGGAATAGCAACAATCAACCGTCCACTTTCGTAACCCTCAACGAGGAGGTCTTTGAAGGAAAGGTTCTTGTGACGGATAGGCTTGTCCCTCGCGAGCGTGATAGTTCCAAGCCAAGAGCCAAGGTTCTTCAAGATTGCCCGCTCAGACGTGACCTGCATCGTTTTTTCGCTGTTGAGCATCGCAGCAGACTTGACGAATGTCTCCTGGAGAATGAGCTTTCCCAATGTTGGCTGCTCGAGGGCGTCCAAGAAACGAAGATAAAGTTGGTGGTTGTTGGGCTCCGCGCTGATCCGCTGGTCAACCAAATAATTGGCAAACCACCTCGCATAAGTATCATCAAAGTAGTCCTTCATCTCCGTAAGTTTCGCGTCGAAGTTGCTGGGTGCAAGGTTGTTCACAATAAACAGAACCTTGTCGGATAATTCCTCGACCGGCGTGACGATCTCGGTGTCCATCTTGTCTGGCTGGATGGCCATGAACACCGGAGTTGGATCAGCTGTGTGAGCCCTCATGTCTCCATTCGACCCATCTACTCCAGTAGCAATTGCCCGGTGAATAGCAGCAGCAAGGTCCGGACGAGTCTCCATCAAATGCGGAATACCCAACAACGCCTGACAGAGTGGCTGCCATTCCGGAAGACGGCTCTCAAACCGGGCCAGAGCTTGCAATCCAAACTTGAACAGGTTCGTCTCGGGAGGGCAGCTCAAGGCATCGACGACGTAACGAAGCGCTATTCCGAACGGAATGAGATCGACTAATTCGTGTTGGATGATTGAGCCAAAGAGGTAAGCAGTCATAGCAAGTTCGCGGGCGGGGTAGTAGGATTGGAAGAACTTGTATTCGTCGAATAGGAAATGGAGCATGCAGGAGAAGATTTCGTGATCTCTAGGGTCTGATGAAGCTTTGCTGCGTTGAAGAAGGGAAATAACTTCATCAATGCTTGTTTGTTCGTCGTACATTTCCTTGTATATCGCGTCAACTTCGGCCTCAATCTCGGCCGAGTAGTTGACGACAGCAAAACCGGGTTCGGTGTCGGTGCCAGGGATGAGGTTCATGAGGCGTGGGTGAATTTGTAGACAGGCGTTGCGGATTTCGAGGCAATAGTCTATGTCCTCGCGGGGCATTTTGGCGGAGCTATGTGACAGAGTCACGTTAGTCAAATTCAAATACGGAAATAAAGCACGGACTTGTTTCGAAGGGTACGGAGGAAGATAGCGATACTTTGAGGGTTAAGAGGCATAGTACGACCATCTACTGCAGGATCAGACATTCTCGAGACTTTTTCGCTCTCCATCTTGATTTCTAAGAAGTGGATCATGGAGCGAAGGAATTCGGCGCCGTGGGCAGTGACATTGTCAGCAAGCCACTTGTCTAGGTTCAAGTACTCTCGGCGAGAAGCCAGTGCAGCGACGTCAAGAGCGAAGGTAAAGGGTCGTGAGTCCAAGAGATTTTCCAGGATCTACGGCAAGTTAGACGGGAATCTAGACGTAAGAAGTGTAGGTCCTCACCTTGAGGTCTTGCGCAACATCCAAAATTCGAGTAATATTAAGAGGGCTCTCGTCATAGAAATCACGGAAAGCGCCGAGAAGATACGCGGGGTCGATTTGCCACAACCGCATAAATACAAGCTGATGGTTCGGGTGACCTGCCAGAAACATAGCCAACAGCTTGCGAGAATATTCGAGACGAATGTCACCCCAATTCTGATCCTAAGATAGGTGTTAAACAGCGTTGAAACAAATTCGAGTGATGGCATACCGGGACCTGGAGTAGACCCATATGCACCAGCTCGGCGCTTATCTTGAGTGCCTTGTCCAACATATCACGTACGCAATTCCGGATGTCAGCATTGTCCGAATCCGCAAGCCGAACCAGAACCTTGAAAAGGTCGAGAGAGTTCCATGTGTGCCCCTGAACGTTGGCGGCCAGTGACTTGATCGTAGGACTCGCAGCTGCCACGTCCTCTACAGTGACAATCCTGTGACCTGGTAAGGACACAAAATTAAAAGTGTCTGCGGGCAAGGACAAGAGGGCATCGAGAAGCTTCAGTTGGTATAGCGAATTCTTCCACATTCCCCAGAACCCAGTCACCGCATGCGGATCGGCATCCCGTGGACAGTTGAGGAGAATAGCGATCAACAACTTCAGCGTGGCCGTATCGACTCCATGACGATCAGACCAGTCAAATGCCTTGATGACGTTGGCCCAGTTAAGGTTGACATGCTGCAAAACGTGTCAACAACTACAGATGCCACGATGCTTTATAACTTACGAAACTACCCAACGCCCTCACCAATGCCCCCACGTCACAAAGGGTCGTACCCTCCACAGCGAGCCGCGCCAAACTTGATATGATCTCGACAACTTGGGCATCCCGTGGGGGATTAGCATCAGAGATGCCGAACCGAAGAAGGAGCGCGCGGACTGTATCTGCATCGCTAGTAATCTCCGGGCCGAGTTGAATCAGAGTCTGGACAAGGGATGCACCAGAGGGAAGGCTGCGTAAGCGAGCCTCATTAGTCACGTGAAAAGAAATGAAGAGCATGCATTGCGCGGCATACCTCAAAGTGGGGAAGATGCGCTGCAAGATAGGAGCAACTATTTCTGGTCCATACTTGGCTTGTACAGCCGCGATGAGGGCCTGGCGCTGGGTGGCATCCAACACGGGGGTTTCCGAATTGGAGTCGCACAACAAGTTTGACATGAGTTTTGCAATCTGTTGAGGGGAGAGGTCGGCGTGGTCGAAGGAGGGGTGTTGGCAGAGAGAGAGGACGGCGTTTTCAAAGTCGACACGGATAAGGGCGGCAGCCTGAGTAGCCATCTCCTTGCGAGTAGAACCGGCGACAATGGATGAAGCCAAAACGAGTCTCTCAAGCGGCCTAAGGGAAACACGATCTACAAATCGGAGGAGATCAAAATGCCTGAAGGCGTCCCCTTCGCCCTTGTCTATGCCGTCCCGGAACCGGTCTGCGAGAAAAGGGTCACGAGCGAGACGCTGAGTTTCCTGGACAAGCAGACGGAAGGTCAAGGCGGTAGAAGTGTCAAATGCAGAGGGTGGGGCAGCCAAGGCGAGGCGACCTTGGGAATGGACGATGAGACGACGGATGAAGTGGAGGTAGGTGTCGAGACCGTGCTGCTCCGAGAGCTGTGTCGCGCGACAACATGAGGGCTCGAGCAGAAAAATGGGAGAGAAAAGTGGGGGCATACCGAACGTATTTCGAGCTGGTTCCTCTCGAAATTGTCCTCCGTGAGTGTGGAGAGAAGGAAGACAATTTGAGCCTTTACGATGGTGTGTATGTTGGGGTTTGGAGGATTATCCATCGCCGAGGACCTGGCTGAAGACTCCGGGCGTCGATTGACGCTTCCACCAGCCGACGCCGTTTTGGATGAGGAGCGCGTTGTCGAAGGGTAAAACACGTAGGCCGGAGCGAAACACCAGCCTGGAACGCTCAATCAAAGTCCCTCTCCAAACTTCGTGTGTTTTGAAACTCCGTTAATCGGATATTCAATTTATTCGCACTCCTATTACTGCACTACGATCATATGGCAGTGTCCGCGGCCACCCCGACCTACATCGGGATTGCGTGTCACTAGCTGTCCAATGCACAGAATACATGATGCTATCATAATGAAATTGTCCAGAGGCACCACGCCCCGTTGCAGAGAGAACATAAATGAATGATAGGCATAGGTCACTGTAAGTGCAAAGTTTCGGCGTGACCATATTGGTGGCGCAGGGCTACGTCAGCCCCTTGGACGGACCAAGATGCCTTAGTGGCGTCCGTCGAAGCAAGAAGACGTGCCGCGAGGATCTACCAAGCGACTGGAAAATTGGCCTACAGTCTTCGCGAGGGCTTGACAGTCGAGGTCTTCTTGGGGGACACGTAGATACTGTCGCGCTTGCAATGAGGTCTCGTCTCTGGAATATCATCATCAGTGCGTGGAAAACAGAAGAAGCAAGGACCGACGTACCTATGAGAATGGGAGTCCCCGCCGAGAAACTCAAATCCACACGAGGGTAGTCGGGTCCCGGCATGAGCGTCAAAATGTCGCCTTCGCCCTGCAACAGTTGTAACGCCGCATCAAGAGCTGCCAGCGATGATGAGGCGGGTAATGAGACTTCGTTCTCAACCAGTCTCGCCACTAGTGGCACTCGTCAGCACGAACAGGGTAAGGCTGCGGAATCACTCACGTGTGGATTTCAGAGGACTTCTTGGAGGTTTGACATCCACATTGCTTTGCTTGAGGGGAACATAAATGCTTTCGTAATTGTCATATCGTTTCGTTTCTGAAACCACAAAGTGTTGTCAGAGCGTGGAGTATGCCAAGTCAGGAACAACCGACATACTCATAGGGATGGGAGTTATTGCTGAGAAACTCAGGTCAGCATTCGAGCAATTGGGCGCCGACACGAGCATCAAGGGGTCGCCACCATCCACCTGCATCGCTTGCAATGTGGCATCCAGCGCCACTAAGGAACACGATGTAGGCAGCACAGCAGGAGATTCCTTCTCAGCTGGTGTCGATACTAGGACTTGTCAGACAAAGACCAACAAGTGGACACCAAATTACTCACATGCAGATTCCAAAGGAGGTCGGGATGTAGCGATGGGAGTATCCTTGACAGTCTTCGGCTGTTCCGTCTGGGTCTCAGACTCCCCGGGTAGTAGACGGTCAGCTGTCTTGACTTCTATCAAGCAGCGCGAAACCGGTAAGCATCAGCCACAACACTATGATTACCGATTGGCGCACCGCTGGATGAATCACTATCGACAACAGCAGCATGCTTAGCAAGACTAGGGATATATAATTTCCGCGGTGCCGGTAGCATCGACCTGCGAGGCTTCGACAGTGCGGAGGCCTTTGAAGGTAATCCAGCACCAGGCTGGGACGTTTGGGTATATTGGAGCGTCGTCGTCAAACTGTTGCATGGCTTGTTCTCTTTACCACTGCCATTCACGGGTATCAGGCGTTCCATGGGTATCGTGGGTATGGGTATAATGGGTAACGCGGGTATCTTGTCAGCGCCAGGCTGAGCTACATTTGTGTGGGCAGTGGTAAAAGGTTCCTTGGTAATCTCGAGGTGCTCGACCGTCGTTTCTTCGAGTTTTCCTACAGCATGCAGTGTCAGACCGGGCAAGGCAGTAACCGAAGCAGCTGCGGCACGTACTATAGTTTAGAAGTGTGATTGATGAACCGCCGAATGAAGTCGAAGCTGTGGGCGTATCTTGAAAGACTGTAACGCGTGCAGAGCTTTGTGCGACCAGAGGACACAGTTTTTCTATTTTGAACGCAGACGTCACTTAGCCAAAGACCACGTCTCAAATGAACGGCAGCAAGGAAACCGACTACCTTCTATTATCTCTGCATTCTCTGTCCGTTGTGTGACACTCCCAAGGATCCGCGCCTTCCGGGATTCCTTCGCAGTCTGGCTGGCAGACGAGGCGTCCACGGGCACGGCTACCGTCTTGATCGCGACAAGTTCTGTCTGAACGCCCGCCAACTCCGACTGGAGCAGAGCGATCTTGCGGGCGGTGTCAGCCTTGACCCCAGTGATCCTCGCCGCCTGGCATTCCATCGACTGCTGGAAGTTCCTAAAAGACTGGCAGAGACTCTCGAGGGCATCCTCACAACCCTTGTTGTCGTCGTTGACCTTTATCTCGTCGAGCTTGGTGGTGAGTTCCTGAATCGTCTTTTTGTACGAGTCCGTCTCCGCGCGCTGCGAAAGCTCTAGACCGGTAATGCGATCTTCCAGAGATGCTACTCGTTCGCACAACTCGTCGACTTGTCGCGCGAGCGCTTCGGTTTCCTGGCCGTGGACCAACGTGGGTGTTTGTGTGCCTTCGACTGCCGTGATGCGATCCTTGAGTGAGACGACATCCGACGCAATGACGGTAACCTGGACAGCAACGGCAGCGGCCAGCTGGTACAACCGAACGAATCCGGTTTTCAGTTGCGCCATGCTAAACGTCGGAGCATCGTGGCGCTTGGTCACGTTTTTCCAGTCACCGTCGGAGCTGGAGGCAGCGAAACTGGGAAGCATGTCGATCAACGTCGTGGACTTGGCACCTGGTGAGTAGGAGGCAACCAGGACCTGATTCGCATCGTTGGGTGATGGCATCTGGAGGAGACCAACACAGTAGCACATGGCACATGCGAACGTGGAAGCGCTCGACAGCCTAGCGTCCTTGCGAGAGGTAACCATTAGCAAAAGCAAGAAGATAGCAATAGGAGAGGTAAGCGCAGAAAAGAGAGCAGATGCGGGAAGGAACAAGAAAAGGAACTGAGGACGAGGTTACGGTGAGCTGGCCAATAATATATATGCCAGAAATTGGGGTTCGGACTGGGTGTCGGCCCACTTGACGATGACGACGACTGAGGGTCATCCAGCGAGTTCGTCATCAAGTGGCTGGCCTCAACCGCGTCAATGAGGTCTTCACATTACCTATCGGGATCAAACTTCACAAACGGGCAAGGACGATCTGTAGAGAGGTGAACATGTAATGACCGGGTGAATGCTTGGAATCTCATCTACCAGGCAATCACATGGTCAACCTTCTCACACTCGATGATTAGCGAGAGAAGACGAAATGCGTGAAATACGTAGAAGAAGAAAAAACATCAACATGGAAATACATCCGATAGCCCACCAACGTCATGTACAGCTAGCTCTGTGAAGGGTACTGTCCTCCTTGTTGTGCCTGGGTCATCGTTGTCCGCTATGCCAGGCCGAAACCGAGATCGTGTATCAGTAAAAATCGCTTCACCTACGAGAAAACTCACCTGCATGAACCTCAACGCTTGGTCCATCCGTTCCTGCGTGAAATGTGCGCCAGGGGGGACCACTGGTAGATAATGCGCTGCAATGCTGCTTACTGGGCGGGGCATCGTGTTCCCGGGGATCTGCGGTGATGGCATCGGCGGTTGGGGCTGAGCAGACGGTGGGCGCGGAGAGGCGGCGTTCGAAGGTGTAACAACAGTCCGAGGAGGAGAAGCTTGCTGCGCGGCACCGATACCGGGCGAGGACGTCGCTGCCCGGGAATGGAACGGTGGCGAGAGGTGCGCACCAGTAGGCAGACTACTGAGAACGGCCTGCGGCGTACCTTGTGCTTGCACTTGCACTTGTGCCTGAGCTTGCAATTGGGCATGTACTTGCGCCTGTGACTGGGCGACAGCCGTGATGGCATTCGCATGCGCTTGTGCCGCCTGGACCTGAAGCATCTGCTGTGGTGATATGCGAGAGGCTGCACCAGCAGCCATCGGAGTCGGCATTCGCTGTTGCTGAGAGATGTTGACCTGAGGGACCGCGGATTGAGTACGGATTTGTGGAGCCGGTTGGGTAAGTTGGGTAGCTGGTCGAGAAGCGCCGTTGCCAGTCTGCTGTGGCTGTGGTTGCGGTGGTTGCGGTTGCGGTTGCGGTGGTTGCGATTGTTGCTGCTGTTGCGGTTGTTGTTGCTGCGGCTGCGGCTGCTGTTGTTGGGCAGAAGCAGTTGCCACGACTGGTGTTTGCTACATAAGATATCAGTGAGTAAATGATACGACCATATCAAGGGCGAGAAACGGACAACCTGTGCACGTAATAGTTGTTGTCTAGCAAGCTCCTCGTGCCTCCGTCGTGTCAGCAACATTTCCTGGTGGTCCCTCGACTCTTTCTCTGCCTTCATCCGACTAAGTTCTACGGGAGTGAGCTTCGGCATCTTATTATACTGCCCATGCGTGTCATGGATATTCGGAGGTTTCCTCTGGTTCACTGTTAAGTCCCTTAGTAATGATCCACAGACAAGTCACTACAAAACGCGACGCACTGCTCGCAGCCTTCTGCGTTGCCTCCCTTTTCTTTGCAGTCTTTCGTATTGTCTCATACATAAGCGAATGTCTTCGTCGCTTGATCGTGTCCGAGGTGACAGTCACACCCGTTAGACCTACCCCACCGACCTGGCCCTGTGCGACATTGATGTTCGCGAGGCGCTTCACCCCCCTCGTCGTCATCTGGACCTGCTGAGGGGACGTAGAAGGGGTAGCAGGGGGCGGGGTCCCATCTCCCGGAGACACGTCCGCATGACCAGGGACACCACTCGGCTTGCCACCAAACTTGAGGTTCCAGCGCTCAAAGCACTCCCAAGGTGTCCGCTTGTCAATTGAGATTGTCACGCGTGCGGAATTGAAAGAATCAGTGACAAGGGTCCAATTGGAAGGGTACTTTTCGACCAAAGATTTGAGGAGGGCATCTTCTGAAGGGCTCCATGCGTGGTCGAGCCGTTTTTTATTGTCTTTTGGAGGGTGCGGGACAACGACTCCTCCGATGGTCGGTGGTTTAACGCCGTCGAAGAGTTCTTTGAAGACAAGGAACCAATGAGACTCGACTCGCGTTACTCATACTCGATCACCAAAGTTCGGACTCACCAGAAAGGTACTCGTCGGTAATCTTATTCGATGAACTCTCAGCCTCGGTGACAGCAGGCTCCTCTGGAGGAAGCCACCTCCCGTTCTTCCACCGCCTCACGGGTTGCAAAGGGCTGAGTAATGTGGGCTTACACAACATGAACTTGCCCATCGGTGCTATCTTCGTGTACCCAGCGTCGTCAACGCGTCTATTGTCATCCCGCTCTGACTTCTTGTCGGACCTCTTCTTCGGCTCGGAAGGTGCAACATCAGGCATACCGAGTGGTTGGAGGTCGGGGAAGAGGTCAGAGAGGTCGAGAGAACGTACGGACTCGAGATCGAGAGCATGCGGTGGAGCATCTTCGGTAGTGAGATCCGAAAGTGCTTTAACGAGATCCAGGTCGTCGTTGTCCACGAACAGTTTGCTGTCGTCCGAGTATGCGATCCGCGCTCTCAATGGTGCATACAAGTTCGACTTCGCCGCCGACTTGCTCGGGCTGGGTATGGGCTGGGTGTTGCTTTGGGATTCCGAGCCTGACTGCGAACCCAGGACTGGATCGTTCGAATCTGGTTTGAGCCCCGCGAGATCAACCACCTCCGTCTTCGTCGTCTGCATCCTCCCAGCATCACTATCTGCCGCTTTATCCACCTCAACCTCGCCAGGTCGAACGCCATCAACGTCCATCGCATCCACATCCCTCTGCCATGTACCACTCACATTCCCCAACGCGGACGAATCTTCCACGTCCTCCACTTTCGGCCTCAGAACACCATCAGGGCCCATACTCTGCCTCTGACTACTGTCCCCTGACTCGCCCGACCCTGACCCCGACCCCGATCTCGACCCACTCCCCTCCAACGCCTCCTCAAGGGCATTCCTCGTCTCTAACGCATCAACGATCTCCCTTTGTTCCACTTCCCCCTCGTCATCGTCATCTCCAGAGTCCTGATCACTGTACGCGTGTTCCTTGTCACCCTGCTCGCAGGCGACTCCCTCATTGTCCATTTCCATGTCTTGTTGTTGTCGCAGTTGCTGCGAGGCAGCATCGGTCGTACGCGGTCGCTTCCAGTGCATACAAATGCCCTGCTTAATGCGTTCTTCGCGAGTCCTGGCTTCGTGCCATTCGAGAACGGCAGTAGAGATGTTAAAGGCAAGAACGTATTTCCATTTGCGTTCTTCGCGGAAGTCGACACGCATCCATTTCTGTCGTCAGTAAATAACATGAGCCCCGTCATTTGATCTACACCAAGGGCAATACGTGCCCACGAGAGGCAAGTGAAGAGAGAGAAATAAGGATGCGTACCATCTCATCCAACAGGTAATCCCAATGCGTCTTCGTCATCCCTCCTAGATTCCGCTGCTTTTTCGGCTGCCTATAACTCCACTTTGCTACACTTTCGAGCGATTCGACGCGCTCCAGCGTGCGCATAAGCCTCAACTCTGTCATTGCGACCTGCACAAAGCAGCAACTGTTCAACGCACAATCAAAAGAGAGGAAATATGCATACACTCCAATCTTTTGTGCTCAAACACTTGGTTGCCCTCGATACCTTCTTATAAATCGGGTTTGCACGGATGATCGCACCCCACTTGGCGAATCCAAGCGGCGCCCACTCCTCCTTACCTCCTTTGGTGTCCGTCTTGTCTTTCTCTTTCTTTTTCTGTTTCGACGATTTACTCTTGCGGAGATACTCAGGGGGAAGGGCTTTGAGAGGTGGGAGGTTATAGGTGGGATTGAAGTGATGATGTTGAGTCTCCGTCGACAGACCCGTCCGTGAAGGTTCTTCAAGGGTTTCGTCATCGGCTTCTTCAAAGCTAAAATCAGGCAGTGCAGGGGCGGGCGATGTTGGCGTGGGTATGAGGAGAGACGGTTGGATGGATGCAACATCGACGGCGGTGCGGATTACCATCGGACGCGGGGGTTCCTCTGGAACGGGCGAAGGCGAGGGTGTAGCTGCGGCCACGACATCATCAGTGGTGTCCTCGCTCTGGGCGTGGATCTCCGCCGTGTGTAGAAGTACGGGTGAAGAAGATGGGAGCAGCAGCTGGGGAGACTCTTCACGAATGTCTTCCATAGGTTCCGAGGTGTCCATCTCCGCCGTCTCGGTAATGGGCTCAGCGCTGACGCGCTGAGGGGATTGCGATGGCACGGATGGAGACCGTAATCGTGAAGTGTGTCGTGATACTGCGGGACTATGATGCGAAGGGATCGATACAGGACGAGATGGTGAACGAGGGGGTGGAGGTACGCTGGTGCGGGGTTCGGGAGATAATATCTGTTCTTCTTCTTCTTCCTCCTCTTCCTCTTCCTCCTCCTCCTCTTCCTCCTTCTCTTGCGGCTCTCTGGGTTGCTGGAGGGACGGCGTTGATCGATGGGACATGGGGAGCTCCACTTCTGTAGCAGCTTCCACGACGTCGTTAATCTCAGCCTCCTCATCCTCTTCCTTTTGCACAGGTGATTTGACACGTGTAGGTGACGCAGGCGGCTCCGACATTGGAGAATCAAGATCAGGCGCAGCCGGTTGCTCCACTTCTTCTGTGACTTTTTCGGAAGGAAACGGAACGGAAAGCTCGCTGTCAGATAGATTGGATATCAAACCCGATTCTGGGCTGCCGAGATAAAAAGTCAGCACAGCGCACCCCGACACACGAGACCAGCGGCCATGGATCGACGGGTGGAATGGCGTAATGGGCGACACTCACTTCTTGCCAAGATCGAACCTATCCATGAACTGCTTCAACTCCTCGTCCTCATCGTCGTTCCCATGATCCATTTCATCGTCTAGTGTGAGGAGAACACCGACGTCGTGTTTCTGTTGGATCATGCGGTACATCTCACGAAGAAGCACATTTCTCCGCTGCACGATTGCACTGTGTAAAACGTTGGTGGGAGAGCTCGAGATGAATGATGAACGATGAACGATGGCGCTTACTCGAGCTGGGCCACGCGTTCTGCTACTAACGACTCTGCCAAAACTGCAGACATGTTACTGCGAGATCGAGCGGTCGTGTGTCGTTTGGACGGCCCTCCTTGGGGTGTAAAAGCGAGACCGAAAGCGAGGAAATGTCAGATTTGGATGGCTTGTCGTCAATATCGCCCGTGACGCGCTCGTCTGTGTCTATTGGCTGACCTTTTCGGTGGGACGATGCGAGTTCACAGTAGATGGTGATGGTATTGGACAGTGGGGGGTCGTCAAGGGGGGTTATTCGACAAGGGGGGGTCGTTTACTTTCCACGATACGGACAAGGCATTCCATTGATTCCAAGCTGCTCCTCACCACGCAATGTCATTTCGCACCGCTGCCCACGTCGTCCGGTCGATCCCCCGCAGATGTATGTCTACCCATTCACTTTATTTCCCCACCGTCGCGCTCACACGCCAGCGACACGTAAAGGCGTGCACCAGACCGCCGTCCGCCGTGTCATCACCAACCTTGAGATGCCGGCCATGTCACCCACGATGACGGAGGGCGGTATCACTCTCTGGAAAAAAAAGGAGGGAGAATCCTTCTCCGCTGGCGAAGTCTTGCTCGAAATCGTACGTGGTCAAGCCGTGTACGCCCGGTTCACTCTACTTACCCGTTTCAGGAAACGGACAAGGCGACAATCGACGTAGAGTCACAGGAAGACGGTGTTCTGGGCAAGATCTTGGTACGTCTGTTGAGTGGGACGTGGTCGCGCTCGCACATACTCTTACACCCACTCAGGCCCCAGATGGGACTAAAAACGTGTCTGTCGGAAGAGTCATTGCGCTCCTCGCAGAGGAAGGTGACGACATATCCAACCTCGAAGCACCAAAGGATGAGCCTAAATCAGCGTCCGCCCCAAAACCCGAGACCTCTGCTGCATCCCCCCCTTCGTCACCACCTCCGTCCCCGACACCTGACCCTTCCCAAGAGCCAAAGACACACTCCCATCATCCGACACATTCCAAGCATTTGATGCCATCCGTCGTCCGCTTGCTCATCGAAGGCGGTGTCACCAACGCAGAGGTTATCAAGGGAACTGGTGTTCGAGGCATGTTGACCAAAGGAGATGTTCTTGCATACCTTGGGAGGGCCTCAAATCCCCTTGGTACCTACAAGCCCCCGCAGAAGGAGACAGCAGCACCCCCAAAGACGGAGCCACCTCCCAAGGTACGCCTCGCTCAATCACTTCGAAATCCTACTTAGAAACCGTGTGCTTTCAGCCTTTGGACGGCGATGCTATCCGCCAGTTGATTGTATCGGGGCTTGCAGCCAAGTTAAAGCCAGCACCGCATGGTAGGTCGCTTTCCTCTCGAGTCAAAGACACGTACTCATTCGCCCCCGCAGCCCCATCAACACCAGCCTCCTTTGACTCGATCATCGCTGACTACGTTCCACCTGCCCGGAAAGTACCCCCGTCAACTGCACCTGTCCGACACACTTCCAAGGATAGCACAGCGGCATATTTCGATGGCTTGTTCTGATCGATTTGCTGTTCTTCAGTCGCTTTTTATACATACCTTAGAGTTTCCTGCATTGTCCACTGTCTACAGAGCCATAGTCCAAGGCAAGATGCCTCCCTCGAAGACACGACTGCGATGGGCCTTGGTCATGCAACTTCATCGACCAATGCCATACACTGGGAGGGCAAGTGTGAGAGTACATTCGCCAAAGTACCCGCCGTACGCACCCTAAACTCCATGAACGAATCCGACGTCCCGCCTCCCCTGGCTTTTGGCACAGGGACTAGAAATTGCAAACTAAGTAATCCTTCTGCTTCGATCCGCAAGGATGTCTTTGTTGAGCTTTGAAGCGCACGAATGGTGTGCGAAATATGCGCGAAGCGATAACTGTGTGAATCGAGCAGCATTGTTCGAGTGAGAATAAACACGCTGTGGAGAAGTGAAACGTTTTACCTGACTGATACAGGCCGCGAACATTCAAAGGTCTCCAATACCTCCCTATCGTTCGGGTAATCCATCTATAAAGCCCGACGTCAGAACTAAACCCACTTTTCCCTTCCATCACCACGAAAAAAGGTAGGAAAACCACCTGCAGATGCATACAAGACATGACAAGAGTCACACACCTCGGTGCTCCCGAAATCTCCTGACGCTTTGATACGAAAGAGAGGCTTCGAGGTGTTCGCCGTTCCGTCAGCACTCCCCCTTCGTGGTCCAGCACTGCTGGCAACGTCCGCGGCCGGATTGCCAACGAAAGTAACTTTATCACAGGAAGGGTCGAGTTCGGATAACGCGTCTCGAAGCCACGATGAGGACTGCACGATTATGCATGCGGCGGGTCGACCAAAATATCATTTTAATTATGAATCAGTTCAACGCCTTCAGACCGGAAGCGCGCGCGCTAAACCGCCATGATGCTGACCTTGAATATAATCTTCAACACCCTATCTCGATTACCAAATCAGAGTAAATGAACGAGGAAGGAATGAGGGAAATGGTATATCCGGGCAATCAGTCACGCAGCGCGCACGCGAGATATTGAAACACTTGCGTTTGATCGCCGTCAAAGGGGAGTTCTATATTGGGCTCTGGGTCGAACGTCGTGATTTCGCATGTCGTCGTAGGCCCTGAAGCATCCTCGGCGCTAATGATATGGACAGAGTTTGTGGATTCGTCATTGCCTCACCCAAGGAAGATAGAGTGAAAGACCGAAGGGCGAGAGAAGATCTCACAGCAATAACGTCAACGGGTGTCCAGACCCTGCATACGAAAGCCGCATGCTGGTCCTCTTTTCATTAGCTCCCCCAAAAAAGTGCTCGAGTCCGTGAGGTGGATTAGCCTGCTGTCGATTGCCGGATGGGGTACCTCGACCTTTTCCTTTGGCATCCCCACGCTCTTCGTCGGATGCATCGCCCTCCCTGCGCCATTTCTTTGGCTTTGGGGCACTCGAATGCGAAGACAGATTTGCTGTGCCGAAGATGCCGAGACACTCGATGAGTGTGGTGAGCGGTATCTCAAATGTTGTCGAGTCAGGATCGCGGTCAGGCGTCTGCTGCGGCTGCTGCGGCTGCGAGTTTTCGGGGTGAGAGTGGTTGGGCGAATAACTCCATTCGTCGAAATGATCTCGATAAATGTAGGAAGTTGCTGTATGAGAGATCGAGTGACGGCGCGTCAAGTGGAGATATGACGAAATGAACAAGGACGATGGAGACGGCCGTGAAGCAGCAAGGAGGCTGGCTGTCCGGAGCACGCACCAAGTAAACAATGCGCTTCTTCCACGGTGACAATCATGCCCATGGCGGTGTCCGCGGTAAGGGTGACGGATGCACGCTGGTCCAATGGGTGGATACGGAGATTCAAATCGGAATTCATGGTGGTGTTCGAGATGCTCATTAATCGGAGAGAAGGACTCACGTTGGAAAAGTTGATGCCTTTTAAGAGGGCGGCAAAGAATCTTACATCGCGGACGGATGCGGTGAGGACCTGAATGCACGGTGATGTGGTCAGAGAGGCTCAGCACTGTGTCGTACGAGATACCGGAACAATTTCTTGAGGCTGACTCTGTGAAAACGGCTGTGACATGGCTGAGCAGTGTAAAGGAGGGGATACGCGACTGTCACATCACGTGAGTCGTGATTGCCCAGATGCATTGGTCGGTTCAGTTCAGCATGTGAGAACGACTGCGCTCAGCTGGAAAATCAGCGAGACGTGTCTTTGTCCTCGATGCGTTTCACAGTCTCGAATCAGACGCATGACAGCCTCCTTTGCCACCTTGGCAAGGATTCGAGAAACGAGTACATCTTCCTAGTCCCCCCCTTCTCCGAAAGCGCCCAGTTCTCTCCCAGATGCACATCCCTCTTGTTCTCCAAACGCTCGCAGGATGCCAGTTCCAAAGAACTCATCGACGTCGTTGAGGGTCCAGGTTCGGTCGCAATCAAACTCACACCTGCGCCCAAGAGAAAGTGGGAACGGGTTACAGTGCAAGGCGACTCGTCCTGGGTCATATATCGCAATCGGGTGTGCAGCCTCACGCACTGGAATGACCCAGGGTTGTGCTAAATTCCATACGCAAACAGGTATCCCGCAAACACCATGTATTGGCTGTGTTCCCGTTCAGAGATACCTCGTGCTTCCTTGCAAGCATCCCAAATTCGGTGCCTCTTTCGTCCCTGATGCTTCCGGGTCAGTCCTGTCTAGGTGCCTGTTCATCTGGGGATAGTTTTGCTGATCCGCGCTAATCCAGGCACGCATGAAACAATGGCGTTTTACGGCTGGCCCATTTCGCAATGCCAATACAAACCCTTGGATACCCAATTACATGCGGGGATTCGCGTGGTTGACATTCGGCTCTCCATCGTAGATGGTCGGCTCATCGCATACCATGGAATATTCCCACAAGTTACCCCATTCGCAGATATGCTCGTCACAATACATAATTTTCTCGCGTCGCCTGAAACAGCCAGCGAGACGCTCGTAGTCTCTATCAAACAAGAAGATTCCGATACGAGATTGTTTCCGAAACTAGTCCTTGAAGAAATCGTTGCATCCCCTGGCGGACTGCAAATGTGGTTCCTCGAGAACCGAATACCGAATCTTGGACAAGTCCGAGGCAAAGCTGTCATGTTCAGTCGGTTTGGCGGCGATGGCTGGGAGAACGGAGCCAATGGGATCCATCCACCTCTTTGGCCAGACAGCGTAAAGGAAGGTTTTCAGTGGGAATGTGACGGGACCCTGGTGCGAATTCAAGACTGGTAAGTTTGCGTGTTGCGCGTCTCCCCGAGCCCGGGAACGCTACCCTTTGCAAACGCATGGTGTGTCTGTCACTCACCTAGAACGAAATAGGTATGGCATCCCGTCCTTTTTCTCCATATCCGAAAAGGTCGGGCTCTCTACGGAACTTCTCACCCCGCCTCCCGATTCGCCGGTTCAGACCCTTTCGGTCTCTTTCATGTCAGCTGCTTCTATACCCTTCGCCTTACCTCCCGTAATCGCCCGTGGATTTGGATGGCCGATGTGGGGTATGGGGTTCGAGGGCGTGAACGACCGAGTCGGAAGATGGTTGTTGGACCAACTGAGCTCCAATAACGCCGATCGCCGACATGACCCGCTTGATGATCCTCTGGGATGTATTCTATCGAAGGCTGATGACGCACGGTTTGGCGCATGTAATAACGCAGGCCCGCGGGTAAGGGGATGGGTGTTGATGGATTATTACGCGGATCCTATTGATGCAAGTGTTGTTCCTTTATTGGTGGAATGCAATTTTAGAGGGAGAAGGGGTGGTGAGGAGGGGTGGTGACGCGAATACCTGGTCTGATTGGCTCGATGTGTTGGACAGTGAGTGATCGTGGATCTACAGCTGCGGGGATCTACGGGCTTGGGAAGCGGGGAAGAGGAAGATGTAGGGTGATCCCGGTTACTGCTTGTCTTGGTGTAGACAAAATGGGGGGAATTCGAACTCGGAACACGCATCATAAACACAATACGGAATCTTGTCCCATCAGCCCGAAACGTTTCGGGGTGGGTACTCCTACGTCCATCCTCCTCCTCGAGCACACGAGTGGTGTTTCTCGAGCTGTGCTGATGGATTGAGAAGCGACGAGTGTGCACGCTGGCAAAAAGGAAACAGCCGACACTCACGCACTACTATCTGCCTCGTTGTAACATCACGCCGCGTTGACCCGATCCACTCGCCATCGTCACCGCAGCTGAGCCTCAACCTCGTACGTTTAAATACCGTCCAAGTCACCGAGCAATGGCCCAATCACCCTTCCCTTCCATCCTCCTCCAACCTCCCCCAACAGCCTCGCTTTCTCCCCCTATCCTCCCTCCCGTTCTCAAAGAACAACTCGAGTTAGCCATGGTCGCACCCTCCAACTCGCGAGCAGTGGCAGTATACTGTGCTGCCTCCTTTGGCCATCAAAAGGCTTTCCAGCTGGCTGCGCTCTGTAGGTCCTTGATCGCTCGCTTGATAACCGTTCTCATCATCACCCCGTTCCGTCGCTTTTCCCACACAGCCGTAGCCCATGCGCTCGTAGAAGCAAACCGACCCCTCGTATATGGAGGTGGCAAGAGCGGCATCATGGGCGTCGTCTCTGGTGCCGTCGCCAACTCCGAGGGCGGTAAAGTCACGGGAATCATCCCATACGCTATCCTCGCTGCTGGCGGCGAAAAGGATAAAGGCCACGGCCAACCAAAATCCAGCTCGATCACTGACTTGCTGGACGAGAAGCGGAGAGGCGAGGTACGTATCCCGGGATCCTCGGACCCAGGGACAATTGTATGAGCGCTCCTCAGCGTGCTGACCGCACCTTCCTGTCGCGTACTTTAGGTGGAAACAGTGAGTATTTTTGCCTACACGTGGAGTCCAGGCTTTGCTGTGCTCGCGTCGACCAACACGGCGTTCGCTAACTGACCCACCACAGGTCGTCGTCAACTCCATGCATGAGCGTAAAATTGAAATGGCAAAACGTGCAGGGGCCTTTATCGGCCTGCCTGGTGGCTTTGGCACTTTTGAGGAGGTACATACCCAGTCGCGCCCTGCACAGCCTCACGCTGACGGAACGTCTTTCATTGGCCAGATCCTCGAAGTCGTCACATGGAACCAGCTTAATATCCATAATAAACGTAAGCCGTGCCTTGATTATCCTTTCTCAGCGATCCTGGCTCATCTTGCCTCGCATCCCGCGTATCTACCCTCTTTTTGGATTGACTCACAACAGCTGTCATCCTCATCAACGTCTTTGGGTATTACAACCCACTCCGTGACCTCATCCGGAACGGCGTTCGGGAGGGTTTCATCCGGCCCGAGAATGAAAAACTCGTTGTGTTTGTCGACGGGCCAGCCGATCACGCGGCCCACGAGACCCTTGATTGGGGCCACGCAGCGCTCGACGCGATTGATGCGTGGGAGCACGAAAAGGTGTCCACTCTGCCGTTCTACTGGACCAAGGACACGGACAGCAGCGACATGACGCATGTCAATACTCAAGCGAATGGCAAGCACAGCATCGATATCCCGGGTGGGAAAGGTCAGACGGAGCACATCGAGGCGATACCAGGGTTCAGTGTCCTGCCTGGCCTCAAGCTTAGCCACGGGTGGTTTAAGCGAGCGTGGCATGTGCGTTCACGGTCGGGGAGGATGTGATTTATATTATTTTAAATAAACCCGCGCGAGGTCAAGCTGCGGTTGACCATGACAGTTTCGGATACTTGGCTACAGGGTCCTCTAAATGGGCTCGACAATCTTTACAGGTTATTTACCCAGATGTAGATCGCCTCCTCATCTCTTTTGCTCCATACGTAACAATACTCGCAGATATCGTATACTTACAATTTCATGGTTTTCTATGCTATGCTCTACGCTTATGATCGCCAGAGAGATTCTCCGGATCTCGGACATCTGCATCAAGCCTGTGCTGGTGGCTTGCCGAAGGATGGGTCGATCTTACGCGTGGCGTCCATGAAGGCATCCACGTCTGCTTCCGTGACCTTGGCCTTTCTCTGCGAGACGTATGAGTATCCAAAGACCTGATTCAGACAGCGTATCACACACCTCTTGAAAGTCTTTGATAAACGCCTGAAGCACCTGAATACACCTCGCCTTCAACTGTCCAGTGAGCAATCGGCCCGCACGATAATCCTAAACCCAACAGCCCTTCATGAGACACGCGCGCTCCAAAACAACAAAATTCCAAACACGCACCTCGCCCAACGTCTTCAACTCCTCCTCGTCGTCCAAGAAAAAGCTCAAATACTGATACGAAACGTCCACCTCCGTCTCCCCTCCAAGCCTCCTATGCTCCTCCTCCGTCTCCCGCCCACCAGAGAACCCATGTCGATTGATCTTGTTCTTAATCTGGTTCGGGGTATCGCTCATAAAGATACTCGAGTTGGGATCCGACGCGCTCATCTTGGTCTGCGGTCCTTGGAGGGCGGGGAAGAATCGCGAGTGGATCAGTGCTGGTTTGGGGTACTTGAGTTTTTGAGCGACGTCTCGCGTCAGTCGAAAGTACGGGTCTTGGTCGATGGCGCAGGGGATGAGGCAGGGGATGTTGCTCACGTCGCCAAAGATTTGGGGAAAGGAGTTGGAGAAGGAGGGTGCGGCTTGGATGGAACAAAAGTGTATCTTGCCGATGTTGTCTCTAACGAAAAACGATCGCACGTTAGCCTCTAACAAAAAACTCTTTTTTCGGCTGATCGAGACTCACGAGTCGTTGAAACCAAACGTCGCCTTGGACTGATTATAGGAAATTTGACGGGATATCTTGACGACGTTGTGGTAAAAAACCCCACCGACAAAGTCGAGGTCGCTGAATATGAACGTTTTCTGTAGATTGAAACCGACGGCGATAATATCTTTGGCGTTGCTTCGACAGAACCTCCGTACGTCCTCTACCTTGAGCTCGTGTTTGAACAAGAATTTCTCGTCGTCTGAATCACCGAATCGAGTCAGTCTTTGATCCGTTGGACGAGAAGTAGGGACTCGCCTGTGAGTTGTATGACGAGTGGGACGTCAAAGACGTCCTGTAACCACCTGTTCTGGGGGTGAGACCAAAGGACGAGGTGGCACAAGGAAACCTACTTTGTAAAAACGAACGGGATCATGTGCCCGATATGCACGCTATCACTACTCGGTCCCCGTCCGGTATACAAGAAAAACGGTTTCCCCTGCTCGTACCGATCCAAGATTCGATCAAACTCCCTACTCGAAAGTAAACGAGGTCCTCAAGCTTGAACCCACACGGCCAAAAAAAAGGAAGACAGAGACGGACCGATGGGAAAAGAACATTCCTCTTCGCAACAGCGGATGTGGTTTATGCCCCGTCAGTTTCTCGAATCGTTCTAGCAACGCAGCATCGACGCGGCGCGTCCCGAATTGATCAATCAATTTGTCGTAGTCGATCGCGAGCTGTTTCCCGTCCGCAGAAACGGAACCTTGGACGTCCCATGGGGTGACGACTTGTTCGTGTACCACAGACGGATCGTCTGGTGCAGTACCAGGGACGATCGCGGCGCCGTCGGGCTGGTGTCTGAACTTGAAGATGATTAATGTGTAATGCTGAATGGCACGGACGTGAACCTCACGATGAGATTGCCGTCCCATCCAGAGCTGTAGCGAGTGAATCTACCGGAGACACTGCGTCGGACATGCTGGTGCTTTTGCGCGATAATCCGGTTGTGAGAGACGGATGCGGCTGTGTAGATCAGTCGTGACCGAGTCATGCCACGCGGTCTCTGACTCGTCAATGATTCACTTCAGCTGCCATCTACACAAGCTACCCTTGAAACACCATTGTATTTTGTGAATCCTAATGTCAACTTCGATAATGATATCATGCAGAAGAAGTCAATTGAATTGTACGTGTATGTGAATTATTGAGTGGAGAGGGAAGGATGGGAAATGTCCGTGCACTACGTTTGCTCCCCGGCCCATGACCCTCGGTAATAGTAACTATTTTTTCGTGTGGCCTGCCCTGCACGGAACAGCCGATGACGGGCGTGTCAAGTGAGCGTCGTCGTCGACAAGCGACGTGGCCTTTGCGATCCAATGATGATAAAGTGAATGAAAGGGAAAGCACCAGACGCAACGCCGCTATGGAGTCGACGAGGTCACGGTTTCCTGAACTCGCACAACACCGTGTAGATGGTGTTGAATGCCGTATAAATCTCTTCTCTAACCTATGTGGTGAAGAAAACAATCGTGTCAGTAATGGTTCGAGCCGTAGAATCAAATGCAAACAGCTCGCCAGGAGACGTAAAAAGAGAACAAAGTATCAACACTTGCCTTTGCACCAGTCAAAACTATCTTCCCGGAAACGAAAATCAACAAGACGACCTTGGGTTTGAGCATGCGGTAGATGAGGCCAGGGAAGAGCTGCTCCGACCATCATTATTCGTCCATGGCGACCAATCCAATGACACATACCTCGGGCTCGTAACTGCTGAACTGCCCGTGGCTGTACGCAAGACCCTCTAATCTTATCGGGAACTTGACGTCACAGCTACCAACGATATTCTGAATCTTGAACTCTGCAAACTTGGCATCGAAGCCGAGCTTCTGTACAATACGAGCATATTTGCGCGACGCCAGCCTCGAGTCATCTTCGCTCTTCGCACCCGTGACGACCATCTTACCCGATGCGAAGATGAGGGCGGTGGTCTTGGGTTCGCGAATGCGCATGATGACGGCGGCGAAACGCTAATGTGCAAAAAGCGCATTGGCGTGCACAAATTTACAAATTTAGTTGTAATACCAACCTTTGGATTATACTCTGCGTTGCGCGCATGTAGGGCAATCGTCTTAAGGTCTAACCGACAATCAAGATTGACGGTGGCGACGATGTTTTGAAGTGTGGGGACGATGCCCTCCACGGCGGTGATGTGCTGCTGTTCGAGTGTCAATGGCG
>JBBPND010000089.1:0-28987 GCA_038090655.1 Gastroboletus turbinatus
AAAGGGACTGGAAATCAGTGGTAAAAAGTATGCAACGAAAAATCACTGTCAATAGCACGACAATGAAAAGATGTGACCACGATATCAGTGCCAGTGCCACTGTTTTACTACAGAATAGTGTCATTGTGACTGATCATCAGTTACTTTACTTCCCTCAGTGTGTATCAAGAAGTGCATCGGCACTGATGAGTCGTGCGAGTGCGACGGCACATTGAGTCGAGTTCAGAAGTTAAGAACACGGTAAAGGTTGTATGTCGGATCATCCAGGTCACGTCGTACGATGTGCAAGAATTGTATTCAAAGTATACGACAGTCCCTGCGTTGGCGGTTTCGACTTCCTGGCCAAGAGCGACCGTAACGACTACAACAAACCTCTCGACATTCCAGAATGGAAACATTCAATGGTTTATAGGTAACACAATCAATTCGCGAGCAGAAGCATCCCAAGAGTATTGCATTCCATCCCTCGTGATTGTATCCCAAGAAAAGCTGTCCACGTGCACCGCCAACCACACTGCCTCCTCATTGTTGATAGAGGGACCCCGACCGTGAACATGCAACTCGACCAACGCCGCGCAGGCTCGTCATCAGGGTCACTGGGGATGACCGCATCGATTGCTGATTGGATTTCTCGTGACTTCACCAAGGCTAGCAAGCCTCCCGCGCTGACGTTTTCACAATCAACGATTCGCAGACGGCGGAGGTCAGGTGGCGTCTCTTCCGTGGGGAACCGTCGCAGGAATGAGCTAGAAATCCCAGGACAGTTGATCAACGAAAGGTTTTCTCCATTCCAAAAGCAAATCAGCGCTTCTATCGCAGCGGCACTTGCGCTCATTCCTTCGAGGATTAGATTGATGGAAGAAACTCTTGTCCGAGGAAAAATACGTCCTGCGAAACGGTTGAACGGACAGTCTACGATGGTGACAACTTCCTTCAACCGAATTCCCAAGCCTTGCGACAGAAGGTTTCCGACAGCTCCTCCGTCAGCAAGGTTGCGCAGGCAGACGATGGGAACTTCAAGGCGAAACCTGTGCGAGGGGTGCACATCGTTGATGAAGGCAATGTCCTCAACCGTCAACCTTTCTAGCAACCCGCAAGTTTGGATTGTCGCGATGAACTTGTACAAGGAAATTGCACTTCCATGAGAAGTCGCATAACCGCGGATGGTCAGGGAAGTGATATTGCAAAACCAGGTATTGCGTTGTCCCCGGAACGTTGGCGCATCGCTGAAGGAGTGTCCGCCGAGCGTGACTTCTTCCAGGATACGAACTTCGAGTGATGGGTTATATCCATTGGTGTTTTTGGGAGCGTGTGGCTCGGGCAATCGAGGGAGATCTGCCGTGCTGCCGACGTCGGAACGACTGCTCATCAATGTGAGCACACTGAGGTGTGGTGCATCTCCTTGTTCTCTCCAAAGCGCAGAGAATGAAGAACTGTGCCTCACGTTGAGGGTAAGAGACCAGATGTGATGAATGTGTGGTCGGAGGAAGTCAAGCACGACTCGGACCCGTGCATACTGGTCTCTATCGATTTCCCCCGAAATACCTGGGTGCCTCGTGACGATGAGTTGCAAGGAAAGATTTCTCGCCCATCGTAGCAGAGTTTGGATGACGATCGGTGATGTCGCGTGAGAGTCCACAGTGATGACCTGGCGTGTCCAGTAGACCGCAACACTGCTCAAAATGTGTAACCATCTGACACAAACAGAGGCGAGCGAGTACGGAAAGAGGGAAGGGGATATAGGGTCATCTTCTAACCACACCACGGTGTGTTTCGGATAAAATTTTCCAGTCTTGTGCCAGTCGATGGATGCTTCGAACACGAACTGGAAGATCAACATAAGGATTTCCATTGGAAGGGCCCCGAGCCCTGCAGAAGGTGACTTGGGCTTGAAGGTGGTGCAGACCGCCAAGGTTGTTACGGGACTGGGTTCCGACGAAATATGTCCCAAGTTCATTGGGAAGATGAGGTTGGAGAAGGTAGCGATCGCGCTGGGAGGTTGTGACAATGCATGGACTGCGATACCCTGTTGGAACAAATTAGAGGTGAAGTACTTCATACACATGGTGATCGACTCACCGAGGATTCGCCGGCGGGAGTGTCTCCAATCATCATAGTGTGAATTATCCCTGCTCACGAAGCCTCGCCAGATGGCTTGGTGTATTTAAATTAGTAAATTATACGCCAGAAACAAAAAAAACTCCGTGTCAATTCAGGATAATTATCTCGCCAGTGCTGACTGGCATAATAATGGCCACCATTTGGTGAGTTACTACCGTGAGTTGTACTGGGTAATACCGGCATAATGACCGTCGTCTGATCTCGAAGATCTACATAGGTTTGGTTTTGGGAAACCAGTCCCCGGTGCGGCCTTGAGGCCCGTGTGCTGACTGGCGTAGTATGGTCACTATATGGGGAATTACTTAGTAACACCGTGCGTACCGGTATTTCCGAGGTATTTTCCTTGTGGCCCGCACCGCCGAGGCCGCACTATACTGGCATAATGACTCCCTTCTAATCTCGAAGTTTTAGGTTTTGAGAGACTAGTACTTACGAAAAACGTACAAACATATGACGAACTCCATAGTCGCCGCGTCTTGTAGTGTTTCACCCTTGAAAGACCCTTGATGTGGCTGTGGTCTTTCAAGTTTCCAACTTGGACCCCTTGACCCATTCCTTGAAATGGCTATGGGATCGCAGATGGCATGAGGCAGCGGGCATTTATCGATGGTGTGGTTGCACCCTTTTGCCCGATAGCGACACAATTCGTTGGTGGTCACTACGATGGCTAATCGTAACGGCACCTCCCTGTATGGGCTCGTCGGTCCTGCAATACTGCAGGCATTGCAGCTTGCGCGTTATCAGGCGTTGAAAAGCATCAACAAGAATGTCGTGGAAGTGGACGAAAACGATGTGATCGGTCAGAAACCAACACCCGAGGAGGAGCGCATCATGGTATCGAACGCCGCCGTCGTGTCTACGTTGGAGGATCTGTTCAGTTGGATGTGAGCGATCTTCATGTCTCTGTTGGTGGACGTGCTTGATTCACTTTTCGGACAGACACAAGGACAAAACGCAGAGAACCAGTCAACTATCGTACATCGAATCGTGGAGGTTTCATCGCGCGATGTACAGAGTTTGGATCATGTCGACTCTGTACGGGTCCGGGAGTCCTTCCCTCGGACAGCGTGCAACGGGCGCGAGTTCCGAGACTCAGATGGCTTTGCTTCAAAAATTTACCTCTCAGGAGCTCGTTCAGCTGCGCCAGGTCTCCAGGTTCCTGACAAATATAACCAGCTGGGCGATCCTTGCCGAACGTAAACCACTAGGATCCCTAGATTTCTGTCAGTCTACTGAAAAACATCAAGTCGCACTGACCGAACCGTTCATCACTCTAACAGACACCTCCGATGGATTATCCCTGTTCGCTGGTCCGCACATCGTTCTGCGCTGCTACGAGGAGCGGAGTTCCGACCCGTTACCGTTCTGTTACCTCGCCAATTATGAATCCAATGGTTTCCTTCTTCCCTCTGTCGAAGGCATACTCAAGCGGCGCAATATCACCATACCGCTTGGGTTTGTAGGAACAATTCTGGATGAAATATGTGGGGCAAGCGATACTTGTTAGTCGGACCAACTTTGTTGTCGCCCGTGCTTATTATTTGCAGGTCGTGCGTGTGGCCGGAATGGTCTGACGTATCTCCCGGCCAGCACACAATGCACTCCAGATTTGTACAGCGAGAAGAGTGCGTTTTTTTCGTCTTTCATCCAGTCGTTGGCCCATGTATTGACACCTGTTAGATTGGGCACGCTTGGAATCGTTCCTGGGGGCTTTCTCCGAGATTTTTCTGAATTTAACATCCAACGAGGTTGAAAACCCACTCTTCGAGACACTCCGCAAAGCCAATTATGATACTTTGTTTCGCGAACTGTTCGCGTACAAGGGTGAACAGTTCAAAGATTGGACAGAACATGACTGGTTCTGCGCAGAATGCATGCAAGAGTTTTTCAAGATGACTGTTTTTCGGTGGTGGCGTGAGCGGAAAGTTCGAGGTATGTACCATTCTTCTCTTGGTTTGATCGTGACGACGTCTGGATTAACGTTCCCCAACAAGACGGCGAGTCGGTCCCGCAAGACTGCAGGTATGTTTATCAGCCCCGTCTGTCGATACGGTCCACGC
This sequence comes from Gastroboletus turbinatus, assembly GCA_038090655.1. Lineage (NCBI taxonomy): Eukaryota > Fungi > Basidiomycota > Agaricomycetes > Boletales > Boletaceae > Gastroboletus > Gastroboletus turbinatus. Next base: position 4,182 of record JBBPND010000089.1, read on the forward strand.
TGACGAGTGGCTCCTAGACATGGTTACCTCTGTAAAGACCAATGCTTCAAGGAGGGGCTCGACCACGCGAGGCGTTTTAATGTGGGTACTATCCCGCTTTGCACTCTTTTGCTGAAGCAACAGATGCATGTGTAGCATCTTTGTGGCCCTGTCGATGAATCAGCTTCACTGGCGCATTATCACAGTGACAATCATTGAGCGTCTCGAACCTTTCGAGTATTGGTGGATGAGCGCGAAACGTAGAGCTACCGTTCCATGGAATTTGTAATGTCGGTCATCGTGATTTCTTGGTTACGCAAGCTTTTGAGTTTTCGGATTGTTTAAAAACACGTATTCGAAAATGGAGGCAAAGTTGACAAAGTTACTCGATAGTACGTGGCTGGGATGATGGTGCAGGAATTCGGAATGCTTGACCGCACAGAAGGAAGAAAATATTATTACGTAACATATGCACCAAAATATTTTGGACTGGTCTTACCAACTTTGATATCTTCCCCATGGTGCAGATCACCTGGACAATGTTTAGGACGCTCTGATCTGGTGCAACTAAGATTCTATGTTGTCCAAGAGTCCAACCCATCCAAAACATCTGGGTCCTGAGTGGTACGTATGACCTATTACTGAATCAATGGCAGCCAGCTGCGCGATCTGATCGTGGCGCGTCTTTCACATTAGGAAAGGAAAGCAGCCATTTAGGTCCTATATAACTTTAAGGGCGCCGCATCTCCATTTCTGCTATTCTCTGCACCCCAGCCATCTCCTCAGCGTGGCCAAGCTTCAAGCTATTGAATAGGTGCGACACATTCATAACCCCCGACATCACACACGCCATCTCACAAGGACCGTCTCTGACAGACATGGCAAAGACTCAGAGTCCAGTAAACGCACTGCTAGTCATTGACATGCAGGTAGACTTCATTACTGGGAGCCTGGCAGTCCCAGATGGTCCATCGGTTATCAACCCAGTGAAGGAAATCATCCAACTTCCGTTCCATACCCGGTATACCTCTAAAGACTGGCATCCATCTGGCCACATCTCGTTTGCTTCCGCTCACCCGGGAAAAGCCCTTTTCGAGCTAACGACCATCTACCCACCGGAACGCCTCGTTGTAGCCAAAGGCCAAGACGTGCATTCGATCGCACAGCGGGGTCTGGAGCAAGTGTTGTGGCCGGATCACTGTGTCCAAGGTACGCCGGGCGCGCAGCTCGTGGAGCCTCTACGCGAGGATCAGTTCGACGCGATCATCTTGAAGGGAATGGATCCGGGCGTAGAGTGTTATTCTGCGTTTAAAGATCCCTGGGGGTTGTTGGTTTCGAACCTCGAGACGTTGCTTAGAGAGAAGGGTGTGACGGACCTGTACATTGTCGGTGTGGCTGGGGACTATTGCGTCAAACAGTCTGCCATCGACGCGGCCAAGGTCGAGGTGTGGAAGACGTGGGTGGTCAGGGAAGGGGTGCGGAGCGTTTCGACGGACGGGAAGGAATGGGACGTCCTTAAGGCTGCGGGTGTGGGCATCATCGATACGATCAGCGATCTGAAAGCGAGACTAGGTGTGTGATTAACGTCGAGTGCCCGTATCGATTTGTATTGTACTACTATCACGTGTACGGTTATAGGGATTTGCCATTGTCGTATAACTTGGATTCCACAAGCACTTAAACTCTCTCGATTTTGGCGTTATCAAAGATGTGCTTTGATAGTTCCACTTCTCCACTCTGCCACAGCACCATTCCGCAATCTAGGAATCTTCTCATTGTTTTTTGACATATATAAGCTCCTGTCCCCTCGTAGATGGCTTTTGAAATCCGCTCTTATCTTCACGTCAGATGTCGTATGTCCGCAAAAAAAAAATTCTGCATTAAGAGGGAATCGAACCCCCGGCGGGTCGATGGCAACGACCCAGGTTACCACTACCCCATTAATGCTTGATGACAATGCAGGAAATGAGCTCGATGGATCTAAAATTCGTGGTCACTAACACCCGTCTAGGATACGCCATCCCGAACACGTTGCTAATCTGGGGTACCCTCTTTAATGTAGCTGGACGACGTGTGAGACACAAAAGTTATAAAGCTTGGCTAGAACACACCGTCATGGGATATGAATATTAAAGGAAGTTCACAAAATTCTCTTGCGAAGGGCACGATCAGCATTGGTTCCACAATCTCCGCATTCCGGGAATACCGGTCCACGTAAATTCAAAACAGTTGCAAAAAAGCGGCCTCGGAGATACATCTCAGCCAAATGGGGTATATGAAACAAAGAGACAAGCCCACGAAGCTTTATGGGACGAAGCACCGGGAGATATGGATCAGAAATTTGTCAAGGATTATCGCGAACTCACACCTGTCCTTCGAGTCGAATTACGCACGATCAGGACGCAGCAAACAGAAATTGTCACTACATCAATGATAGACTAGACAAAGTAGCGCGGCTATTTACGCATGTTTGCAACTTTCGCGGTCACGTGGTCGACGCGTTTGACAAGGGTTCCCACGGTCTTCGTTGTTTCTTCCTTCTCACCGCAACCGCTCGCCCTCAACGTACGCGACGGCAACGACGACGACGAGACCCACGACAGCGACGACAGCGACACCATCGTGTAACACACATCACACGAGCTCATTATGAGCACACACCGATTATCAACAGCGCCCTCGTTGAGGGATAGACTGCTTTCAAACTCTCCCGATCCAGTTCAGTCATCGATTCTTCGCAACTCAGCCAAAGGATGGGGCAAGTCGTCGTCGCCGAGCTCAAATTCGGGGACGACACCGCTCAGGATTTCAAAACGCGAAGGAAAACCCCCCTTTCCACTCGTTGCTCGACGATCTTCATCCAGTTACAAGCACGTCAGAAACAGTAATCTCGTGTCGAAATCACCGTTCAAAGCTCAAACTCCCGTCCCTTCCAGACCCTCTACCTCTACATCTAGCGATACTCCCCCCGTTCAACAAGGTACTCGTCGAGTTAGCGGCGAGAAACGACCTCGCCCCGATTCTATGCATGAACAAGCTGAGAACGAGAGACCCTTGGCATTCAAGCGCGAAAGGCGCCAATCTCAAGCTTATCAGGGGCTCATTGAGAAAGAGCCCGTCACGAAGAGCCCCTTCAAACGAGTGGTCAGCGCCGAAGAAGAGCAGCCACCGCCCGTGCCTCCCAAAGCGGAAGCGATGATGACACCAGCTCCAGCCCCGCTACCTGCGCCACCATCACCTCCTACTTCCGCACCCCCTTCCCGTCCAATCACTCCATCGCGCTCCTCGCTCGTTTTCAAACGATTCCACGGGCCCCGAGCCGCGGATCAGCCCTCGTTGGATGGTAAACGACAGAGACGGAAAAAAAAAGTAACGTTTGATGAACGTTGCGATGTCATGGAGTTTGATCGAGACGAAGAAGAAGAAGAGAACCCGTTCTTTTCATCTGACGAGGATGATTACGGTGAACCTGAACAGCACGTCGAATTGGAGGCTCATCACCCACAAGGCCACGTTAACGCGGCGGGCGGCGATGGTGCAGAACAATGCAACTTTGAAAGTGTTCAACTTGGTGATGCTGATCAAAGCATCACCGGTATTGTCGATAACATGTTCCAATCCACCTCTCTCGCAGGACTAGGCTTGCCTTCGACCCCTAGTCGCCACCCTTCTCTGCCTGTGGACATGGAAACAGAAGACGGGGTTCCGTACGGACGTACTCATCACGCAGAGCATGCACGGCGCCGAGCCAGTGTATCGTCTCCCGCTATATCTGCCCCAGGCTTCCCCTTCCACGATTCTGAGCATGCCGAGCAGGGCTCTCCTTCGACACCTCCTCGAACAGCAGAGTCCTCAATGGACATTTCCTGTGGCTCAAACATTCCGCTTGGGAGGTCGACCCATGTTGAGCGTGCGCGCCAAGACCAACAAGTGGTTGAAGAAGTTGAGGCAGACGTCAATATGATGCCACCGTCACCGAGCCAAGCAAAGAATCTTGTGCGGAACGAGCATTCCAATCGAGATTCGCTCATTCCGCGCTTTGAATTGTACCCACCGAGAAATGAAAGCTCCCCCAAGAATAGTCATAGTGGTGGGATTAGATCGTCCCTCTTCCGGTCTTGACGCTGATAATATACGATGTAGCCTTATCCACTGCCGACCCTTTTGCATCAAAACCGAAGGAAGACATCAGCGAGCTGTCCTTTACTTCATTCGACGACCCTTTGGACCCCGCAAACTTGTCCATCGGCCAGTCGGAGGTGTCACTGTCCAACCTGGACCTAGAAGCAGAGCTCCAAAAGGCCTTTAATCCACCACAATCCGACGGCAAGGGTGATGTCCCCAGACTGTCTGACCTCATCCCACGCAACGCGTCATTCTCAACGAGTACTCCTCCCCCTCTTACCCCTCCTCTTTCTTTTGTCACGTCCGGTTCTTCCAACGTCTCCGTCGCCGACCTGCCTGTGCAGAGGGAAGGCAGTCCGCCATCTCTTAATGCATCACAGTCACGCACGTTCCCTGTCCTTACTCCCATTGGCACCGTCGCATCACACCCGGCCTCTCCATCAGGAGTGACGCTTCAGCGCACTTCGGGTTCGCCCGTGGGCTTGAACATGCGCCGACGATCAGATTCTCCGCTTAATCTCTCCTCCAGACTCCCCGGTTCACCGGCCTTCAGGTCCGCATCCCCATCCGTGCGGACAGGGTCTCCCTTACGCGAGACTGCAAGCGCTCAAGAATTGCAAAGCGAGCGTATGCCAAGGACAAGAATCAGTAGAGAGGATGTTCAGATGAGGCTGATGCGTAAAAGGAGTATGGAAAGCCCATTAGGGTCACCTGCCCCTGGTTCGCCCGCACCCCGTGCGGAGCAATTTGCAGCCGAGAAAGTGGACGAAAATTTTCCCGCTGAGCAGGACATTGTGGCTCCAGGTGTCGGAGAATCGGACAAGGAGAACGAGCGACATCTGGACATGATGTCTGGCATTATTGATATCAGCGCTGAGTTTGCGATCATCGAGACCGCCGAGAAGCGCACGATAAACTCTGCGGCCGTCAATGCTAACGGACAGGAAGATGTCGTCAAGCATAATGAAGAGGATACTACGGATAGTGATGTACCATCCGCTGCCATGAACGACAATTTGCCACCTACCAAGCCATCAATAGTGGAGCCGCTTCAGCCTCGACCTACACCTGCGCGCCCGCAGTCAAGCTTTCATATGTCTGAGACAAGTTTCGACCTCAAGGGAGGTCCAGGGATAGGATCACGAGACTCAATGGGGTCCATCCAACTCGGGGAGATGCGGTCCGCCCTGGACCGACTCATGGACGATGTCAAAGGGAGTCTCGGCTCGAGCGCCAAGAAGCCAAACGCACGCCCCCAAGTTCGGGTTGAGTTGGTGACGGAGGGCATCAAAGTTGGCCAATTCAGTGCCAACACGAGCAGTAACATTGGGGACGACAGCATGCGGACAGAGACCGACATGGATCTCTCGATGGACGATTATCGCAGCGCCCCTGTAGTGCAGCCCGCTAGAACCGCGCCCTTACCGATACAACGCGCTGCGACGGATACGGTTGTCTATACGGGGCCTTCATTTAGGAGCCCGGTGGCCGAAGCGTCTGCACCTGCTTCGCCGACCAAGGATGCTATTAAGGCAAGGGAGCACATGATTTTGGAGAAGCGAAGGCAAGCGCGGAGAAGGGATGAGGAGGAGTCGATGGGCTATTATACACCTCCCCGCCCAATATCGATGCCACCGAGTACTGGTCGCCCGAGCCGAAGGCGTAGTCGTAGTACTGGCGATGCCGGTGCACTGACGAAGGGCGATTTGCTTCTTGACATTGGAATTTCTGACACTGAAGAGGAACTTTTGGCTGATAGTATATCGAAGGAATTGCGAAGGCTTGATCCCGAGCACCGTCCGGGCGTAAGTTATTCTCGACGGCTGCAAAAGATGATCTCGCTCAATGGATCTTGGATGACAGAAATACCGCGTCCGCGAACATGAAGCTATTTTTGCCTCGGCAGACGCTGAGCAGGTCTCACACACGTCGTTCGCTGGCGATGTAAATGGTGGTAAAGCATGGAAGGCTGTCAGACGCCCTTCTGACATGGTGCGTTCGATGTTCGTATTGTCTACCGAATACTCTAACGGAAGCAGAACGAGTATGCTAAGCAGATCAGGGAGTACCGGTCTCAAGAAAAACCGGGAAAGGCACACGGTAAGGTCTTTGTTAGAGGCAAGTATCTGTTCTTCCTTCCATGCGCGTTTCTTGAATCCGTTCTCCTCAGTACTTGGCGTGAAAGGTCTCAGGGTTCCCATACCGCAACAAGCCACGGCACTGACGTGCACGTTGAACAATGGCATCCACTTTGTCACGACACCGGAAACACGGTTGTCTCCTGATGCGCGCATTGACCAGGAGTTTGAGTTGTACGTCAATTTCTGCACTCCTTTCGCACCAAGCTAAGGATCTCTCGTCCAGGATTGAGCACAATAAGCTTGAGTTTACGCTCATGTTGAAGATTCGACGCGATCCTCACATTGTCGCACAGTTTAAAGCGCTCGCACCACCTCCTGCACCGGCTCCTCAACCGGTGGCTCCACCGCCGAAACCCAAGGGTGGCATGTTCAGTTTCCTTTCATCCCCGAAAAAACCACCCGCACGAGCCACGCCACCTCCTCCCCCCGCACCCCCGCACAAACTCCCAGACAATCTCGCTCGTTACATGAAGCAAGACGGTACGCTTGCAAGAGCTTTTATCTCCTTTAAGGACATCGCAGCGCGATGTGATACCCGTCTGCTAGAGATTAAATACCCATTGATTGGTCAACGTTCAGAGGCTTCGGGAGGTGCCAAGACGATGGAACTTGGCGAGATCGTTCTTCAAATGTTCAGGTTACCGTCCCTTCCGGGTGTCTTGTCCAGTCAATTGCCCTTGAGCTTGGACGAATGTCTCCGTGGCCTCAGACATGTCGCGTGGCATAAAGTCACGTACTTTGAGGGTACGCTGACGCAGAACGGCGGTGATTGCACGGTGAGTATTGCAACCTCTCAGTGTTTGAGTTGGATCCCAAGCCATCGGTTTTTACAGACATGGCGACGACGAATGTTTAGAATAACCGGCGCCAATCTCATTGCGTTCAATGATATGACGAAGAAACCCACGACAACGATCAACTTGAAGAAAGCCATTGCAGTGGAGGACACCCAAGATGCACGATCAGCCGCGCTTAGTCCCGATGGTCGCTGTAGGGACGATTATGATTCATTGATCGCTGTGGAACGTTCTTTCAGACTCATTTTCCCTTCCGAACAAGAGATTTTATTTTTTGCTGATTCGGACGAGGAGAAGGCAAGATGGTATGTCGTGCATAATGGTTCTTGCACGCTCGCTGACGTGTGTCGTCCAGGCTGGAAGTCCTTCGTGCCCTGGTTGGTCACATACCACCGAATCTGCTCTGGGCGGAGCTCGTTTGGCAACGTCAACAAGAGATGAGCGCGCAATCTCATCCGAGTAGCTCAGCGTCGTAACTTGTAGGCTTCGAGGATGTAATTCTCGAGTATGTTTGTTTTCTTGTTATCCCTCGTCTGGCATTTCGTTTTCCTCTTACATATGCCAATTTTTTTTTCTTACCCCGAACCTTTTTTGTTTTGTTTTGATAACTATGCTACATACGCGGTGAGCTTTTTAGTAAAACGTTGCACATGCTGTCTCTCTCTCTCTCTCTTTCTCTTGTAAGATTATACAAGTATGTGTATAAAATGCCACAAGCTTTAAAACTCGCGCGTGCGACTGACCAGACTCTGTCTTATCGTGTTCACATCCATCCTGGGGAGTGACTCAGATGATACGCGGCCAAGCGCGCTTCCGAGTTCGACTAATTCAAACCGGGCTTTCACTGACAAGGGCCGTCACGCCTCACGTCTTGCGTACCCGACGCAACTTACTGATCGGCGGCAGTAAGGCTAAGTTCTTGCCATCCTACTCCCATGTTGCCGCTTGTGAACGCAAGTAGTAGCGGCGAATGTTCAAGTTACTGGACAAACTAGGATATGACTCCAACTCCAATATGAGTCGTTTGAAGTGCGTCACGTCTACCCAGGAGGGACGGTGGCGACGGGCTACGCAGTCCGCATCATTGAAGCAACGCACTTCAAGGCACAGGATAACTGTCGACTGCTGGCAGAAGGGAAGAAATACTTCGAGGACCGGTCCCGAGTACTTGCGTCTTGACCACTGGCAGTCCTCGACTCTTGTTTGAACCACCACCTTGGATCGGCGGGGGCAATCTCTGAAGGGGCGGAAACTCAGGCTACCGTCTCCCTGTAACTCGCTGTTCCCACGTACTCTCACCAACTTCGGGCTGAAAATGCTAGCACATGGACGCGGTCACTGCATTTTCAACATTCCTTGCTGGTTGTCGTGAATGCTCTCAAGGATGTGGAGAAAGGGGAAAAAGACAATGGGATCTTGGATGCGTGACTCTCAAGCTTGCGGTTGATAGCATTCTCGTGTTTCCCCGAGGCGACTCGGAATCGAAAGTCTGGGGTTGTCGACAAGACCATGCCATGGGCGTTTTGGGGAGGTCGATGCCTTATGGGGCGAGCGTAACGATCGCACGCGCGAACTCGTCGACACGGTGGGTGTAGGTTTCTCATTCAAATCGTACAAAACGTGCTTGACAGGTGGGAACAAGGTCGGTTATCTTATCTCGTTCTCAGCGTCAAAGCAACGTTTCCCCCGGTGAAGCCTGAGCGTGAGTCAAACCAGCTGAAATACTCTTTCACTTATCCTCATTTCAGGTATTCGAAGCATGTGTGTTCTCTTTGCCTATGTGAAGGTATACTCCTCGTAAGTGACATTCCGTGTGAAGTAGCCTCGAGCAGCCCAAAGGTGAAATGATATGGGAGCGGCTTCAACCCAGACCGTACTTATCCAGCTCTTTGTTCTGACATTCCAGGACCCGTCGGGTGTACTTGTCCGAGCTTATAAAATCTCCTGATGCGTGAATGGAGTCTAAATCCCCCCGCTCTCACTCTACTACGATGTCGACCAACAAAACTAAGCTGGAAGCCCTCTTGAAGTTGATCAACTCGGCCGCTCAGGGGGCTATTGCAGAATATGAGAAAGCAGGGGACGATGTCCCCTCCATCGACTCTACTGGACCTCACCCCTTGGATAATGCTATCGACCAGGTCGCGCTGAAGAGCGCCATTCGGACTCTCGAAGGTGCATGTGCTCAGCTGTGCACCACCCTTGCACCCCCGTCACACACCGCTATCAACGTGCGTGCCTGGCTATCCCATCATACCAATGCTAACATCTATCACCTCTAGCTCGTGCAAATTTACGACTACGCTTGCGTCCGCGTTGTTCTCCGAGAGAATATCACCGACATCCTCATGAACTACCCCAAGGGTATTCATGTTAACGAGCTTTCCAAGATTGTCGACATCGACGCAAAGAAACTCGCGCGTTTGTTGCGTGTTCTGGCCACCAGAGGTTGCTACACCGAAGGTCGGTCATGTCCACTCCTTGGTCAAAGGATCCCACTCATCCTACTTTTCAGTGGAGACTGACACGTTTGCGAACAACCGCCTCTCTCTGATTCTCCACAGTGAGAACCCAGTCCGTCACATGATCAGCCTTCACGTCGAGGCGTGTGCAAAGGGTGCCGCCGTGTTGTACGAATCCTTGAAAGACCCAAAGACTGCAAACTCTGATCACCCTGATCACGCCCCCACCATGTATGCCAACAACAAGGAGGGTATCACCGGCACGTTCTTCGACTGGATGAGACAGGAGGTGAGGAAAATGTTCAATTCATGTGCAAATTCGTTCATCTCATACCCTGTTTCAGGACACTCGAAGAGAGGTACGTTGACGGGTACTTTGATGCTTCCAGCCTAACTCAACAATGTATATAGAGTTACCACCAATCTATGCGAGGACTCAACGGTATCATGGGCTCCCTCGCAGTACTGACCCGTGCGTACCATCGGTGCGACTTGCAGCGCTCACCTAACTATTGACTCAGACTTCCCCTTCGAGAAATATTCTACGGTCGTCGATGTCGGTGGAGGTATCGGTGCCTTCTCCCTTCCTCTCGCGAACACACACAAACACATCAAGATCACCATCCACGATCTGCCAGAAGCACTCGTCCAAGCCAGACGCGTGAGCACTCTGCGTCACAATCATTAAGTACAATATTCCAACCTTCTGCTAGGTTTGGGCGAGAGATTGCCCCAAGGCAGTCCAGGAGAACCGAGTTGAGTTCACCGAACTCAACTTCTTCACCCAGGTTCCCGTCAAGGGCAAAGACATCTATTACGTAGGTCTATGTCCATCGTTGCAACGACGGCCTCTCGTGATGACTGACGAAAATGGGACGTAGCTCCGCAACATCATTCACGACTGGCCCGATCACGAGTCGGCGCTCATCCTTCGCAACCTCCGTCAAGCATTGGGACCCCACAGCCGCGTCCTCATCCGTGAGTTGAAGCCTGTTTGGCATCATACCGCCGGGCTCACGTGCCAACACAGATGACTACGTTCTTCGCGAACTCAGTCGTAAACAAACCCAGGCCGAAGCTGCGTCCTTTGGTGCTGTCGTCGTCAGTATTTCCCCAGTACCATCCGGATTGATCCAGGTTCTGAGCGATTCCTCCCCGTATTCACAGGCCCCTGAACCACTGCTTCCCAACTTTGGTGTCGGCAACATTCGTATGTACGAACAGGACCTGACGATGTGGATCCTACACAACGCCAAGGAGCGCACGCTGCAGAATTCCTTGGAACTTTCGTAAGCCGTATAGTTTGGATGTAACTAGCCTTGCGATGCTCTGACACTGGACAACCCCACAGGACCGCAGCTGGTCTCAAGCTCGAGAAGGTCTGGGACCTCGCAGAAGCGTGCGTCCTCGAATTCTCGGCTGCGTGAGAGACAGCAAGGCAGCTATAAATATTTCGTGGCTCATGGGAGCGATACGTTGGCTGTGTGTTCATCCACACATGCTGTTGCGCACAGGAAATCTGTGGGGAAAGTTCCCGCGCCAACCATCCTGGGCAGCATCACAGCATCTCCAGGCATATACATTATGTATTTTATTCAACCTAAACCTAACAACGTCATCCCATTTATGATCAACGATAAATGTGGCATTTTGGAGATCTAGAGGCCCCTTCGATGAGAATTACCAGTGTCTGAACCTGTTTCCACACTTTCATCACGCCGGTTCCGATGCTGTGGTAAGACCATAATAAGTAGCTTTCATCGGGGTACCCTTCCGGCTTTCACGTACTTTGCATGTTCGACCTGGTCCAGTGGAACCCACCGTGCAACGTCGGTGGTAGTAACCTTCCCAGCTTCGGAATCCTCGGATGCCTCTGAACGCTTTCGAGATTTGCCTTTACGCACCGTCTTGGTCTTCCCATCCGTCGACGAGCCAGACTTGTGTCGCAGCTTGGGAGGCTCATCCCCACCACCTTTCAATAGCACCCACTGGACACGATACGTTTTCCTGATATGTGAAAAAACGTGGACGACGTCTCCCGCGGGTTTGACGTGTACGATTCGCACTGCGCCTTGTGCTCTCTCATCATCCTTGTCATCGCCACTCTCCAGCTTGAGCCGATTCTGCCGCTTTGAGTGTGAATAAAGATAGTAAGGTGGGTCGACAAGCAAGTCCTTGAGAAGGTTGTTCGGAATCTCGGCTACTTTGGCTGCGGTCGCAGATGGACCCGAGATATTGGGTGCTGTTGGGAACTCGTGTAGTCCTGCGAGAAGTCCTAGGGGGTTCGAACGATATCGGTCAGTTTTCGATATACCGCGTTTGACGCATGTGCGTCGGGCGTGGGATGGGATACTGACCTCCTTCTGGGCGACGGACGAGTAAGAAGAACCGGTTGCGGTCGTCAGCCGTGCGCCATTCGATTGCGTTGACGGAATCGAGTTCCTCGCGTGCTTTCTTCCGCTCGACTTTCATGGGGTAGATGGTGACTAGACTCGTATCTGAGTCGTCTGTTGGGAGCGGTTCACAAAGGATGCACAGTTCCTCGATGTCTGGCTCTTCATTAACTGGGCTCTATCAAGGATATCGTTTGAGACAATGCGAACATACGAATAGAAGAGATTCTCTTACAGAATCTGGGTGTGTCCTTTGGTATGCACGACACCAGGGTCGTAGAGGGCAGGCTCCGCACGCAGGATCTCTGACCTTGCATACCGTACTCCCGAGCTCAATGAGTCCCTGGTTGATATCACCCGAACGTGACGAACCCTCTACAAAGGCTTCTGCACCTGCCCACAATATGTCCTGAGCTTGTTTCGCTTTCGGCGGTGCGTACAGCGCCAAAAAGCGTGTAAGTAGTCGGATAACATTCCCATCCAGCTACAAGTCCAGTCCACTATCCGTTGAAACACGACGCTTAAAAGTGATCAGAAGACTTACGACGGGGACACATTGGTTGTAAGCGATAGAACAGATTGCACCGGCGCTGTAACGACCGATACCGGGTATCTTTGCTTGCATATCCGTGGCATTGTCGGGAAGTCGACCGTCGAGCTCCTTGACCACTTTCTGTGCGCCCCTCAGTAAACGGGCAGCACGAGAGTAATAACCGAGGCCTTTCCAAAGGCTATTGACAGTGTCGATATCCGATGCGGCAAGGTCTTTGATGGTCGGAAACCTGAACAGCATTAGGACAAAGATCGACAGAGAGCATGGTGAAAGAGAGATGCACGCACGCACTTGGCCATCCATTTGTTATAGTAGGGTATCACAGTCGCTACCTGGGTCTGCTGAAGCATGATCTCTGATACCCAAACCTGTCATGTCCCGTCAATGAGCCTCATGGAATGACGGATTGTTCTCGGGAACGAACCTCGTACGCACGCTGCGCTCTGCCGTCTTTGTCCAGTGATCCATCAAACGTCTTTCGCCACGGCATCCCTCGGACCTCGTGTATTTGACCATACCAATGCAACAACGACTCCCGAATAGGGTCGACGCCCGTGACGACGTGCCAGGACGTTGGATGTATTGCACGACTGCTCGTGCTTGGTGCCACACCTTCTTGTGTGATGGCGGTGGTCGAAGTGGACGCGCGCGCTCGCATTGACGCGACTTGACGTGTCTGACGCGTCTTTCTGCTCCGGCGGGACTTGGGTGTCTCGCAGTACGACCCATCGGACGCTTCTAGGAACTCGCTGACATCGGTGTCGGTGTCGGTGTGAGTCCGTTTACGTTTTGGCATGTGGAAGAGTTGGGGGAAGAGGCTGGCGCGAGCAGCTCTGGCTGAAGGTCTGGCGAAACGGGATTACTGTACGTGCGTTCTCCACTTGGACGAAATGCTAATGCTGGCAGACCAGAGAAGATGGCAAGCGGGGTAGTTCGTGGACACTGGCCCTGGTCACGGTTGCGGCACTGGTGGCTGGAGTTTGGTGAACCGTAACCGATTTTTCAAAAAACAAATACGAATCTACCGGTTGCAACTGTCGCACTGGCCAAACGGTTACCCTGATGAACTTTGTCGAACAAAGGTATGTATACACTATTAGCACCGGTACCTTGCTATTGGCGACTGTAACATGCAAACAGCCCTAGTAACTACCAACTCTTGTGGCACTAACAAATAGCAACCCTGCATTTGTTGAAGATCCCCGCAGACACACAACTTGAACTGGAGAAACTTGGGAAGGAAAGCATTGGGAAGAATAACTTAGCGCGATGAATTTGAACAAGACCTTGCCACGGCGACCTGAATCCCTGGATCCTAGCTAGTAGGCTACTGTGCAGTCGTGCATGTCATGCCATCCACGCGTATGCCTCGTTTTCCCCACCCATCCCCACTTTTCATTGGCCGATTGCCCTTGATAGGTTAACAGGGCGTAGCGCCAACTTGTTCGGCCCCCCGAGCTGTCGTTACCCACAGCCTTGTCCAGCCTCAGGCTTTTTGGCGCTCATCCTCCAGTCTGGAACCAGCCTCTTCTCGCCGCTCTCTCACGTCCTTACATCAGAATAACCGATGACAGTGAACCGCAACGTTCGAAAATTTATCGATCTCGTTCGCTCAATCTCTGGAAAGTGGCCTAATTGGGACCCTCCCATCCCCGTCGATGTAAATTATGCGATTTGTCTTATCGGTGATCATCAGAGTTGACCTCTGCCCTCATCCCAGGTTGGGGATTATGGGACACTCGACGAGAACGGCGAGCTCAACGTGGAAGGCAATATCTACGACGACGAGTTCCAGAAATATCTCGACGACAACGATATCAAACTCGATCTCAAGTGCCACCCACCAGAGCTTGCTGATCCCGAACAGGACTATACCGTAGCTTCCACCGGCGTCAGGAAAGGAGAATTTAATGTCAATCAAAGCATGTGAGCTTGTCATCGACGAGGATCCGTTTGAGTCATATTCTCAACCTGCTTTCTCTCAGAGATGTTCCTGGAATTGCATCGGCCTCCATCAAAGGGACATGGAAGTTCCGAGACGGGAAACGTGGAGCACTCATCATTATCCACAAGCCTCGGCAAAAGTTCATTCCAAAGCTCGTCCAGACGAAGATTCTCAAAGCGAAACTCTTGGAAGGCAAGAAAGTCGTCATGGATGCCTTTGCATGTTCTGCATATCTACTTTATCTATCGAATAAATGTACGTCTCCGGTTTGTTTTCCAGCATACCCTCATTCACATGGCCCGCTCGCAGCCGGAGAAACCGTCTCCGTGGCTCTCTGCGGCAGAACCGCAGGGACAGATGCAGTGACCAGCGCACTTGAATTTGGATGGTTTACGCAGAACGAAAGTGCGCTGCTACGCAGAGCCTTTAACCCCAAGGGCGAATACAGCTTCGTCCCTCTTTATTCACTCCGCCACAGAGCCAAACGTAGCTTATTCCCCTGGTCAGGGAGAGGAGAGGACGAAACAGAGTGTTCGGAGGAGCATATGTAAGTAACCCTTACTCGGGCGCTTTTGTTGGTGTTTATCGACACCCATCTCGCTTTCCAGATGGCAAGATGTCTATCAACCCTGGAAACCACTTGACGAGGATGGCATAGAGATTGAAGATTGATATCCCTCTTTCCTGGATAATCTCGGCGACGCGCCGTCCAAAGACGGCTCAGAGCGACGAAAAACTGTCAACACATATGCCTGCATCATTTGTTTTCTCAATCGTGTTGTACTACATTGTATATATGTATGATGGTGGCCCTTGGCGGGCCTCATCCGACCGTTCGCAATGTGATGGACACGCCGAAGCCTTCTCATCACACTCACGTTAGCCAAATAAATTTATCCATTGGGTCACTGAATAATTCAGTCAGTCACTGCCTCACCCGGGCCTCACCTCGGAATCCTGAGGTGAAACTCCGACGCTACCTCGAGGTCACCTCGACCTCAAGACCTTGGCACCTCGCCGCGGGCAGCACTAGCAATTCGTGCAATGGTCGACTCCCCACAAAATCTATACGCAAAGAATCTGCAACAATCATTCGGGTACCCTTTGCGGTTTCCAGAACCAAAGCCTGGCCTCCCTTCATCCTACGAGGAAAATGGGCTCCACATCGGAGATGTTGGTTACGTCGATGATCATGGAATGTTCCAAGTCCTGTTCAATATATGTTTTTCCTCAGACCACGAGCTCCACTGCGCCAGGCGCAAGGATATTGTGGGCCTTGTTGGACTGACCAAGCTCAACCCGAATGAAGTCCCTTCTATTCCAAATGCATTCCCTTCCGGTCGTGTAGTTTGCCATGGCATCCAGGGGTCCCACGGCGATAACTTGAAGCATACCCAGAGGTAATTTAATACATATCAATACCTGGAGATGCGCAACAACTCTGCTGACTTCCTTTCGTAAGTGCGCCCTGCAAATTCATGTCATGTTCTACGTCAGGCGCCATCCTTATCCTCCCATCCGGTGCTGTGCTCCGAAATCTCAATGACAACAAGGAGGAAGAGTTTCGTAAGCTGGCAGAGAAATACGCGCTCGACTGGTGTCAATTCGCTCATCGCAAATCCCTCTACCTCATTACCGGGTTCTATAAAACGAGTTCTTGGTATCTTGCCTCGTTCCAGGATGCCAGGCCTACTGAAGAGATCCTACTGGAATGTGACGATACAGGGAGATATGTTTGGAACTCTAGATGCGATTACCGCCAGAGTCCCATGGAAAACCGCAATGAGAACCAAACCGTGCTCATATCAGGTTTCAAGATCGAAGTGAGGGGGTGGGATAAGCATACTGTGATTGAGAAGCTGGCGCCGCGCTCGAGAAGCCTCTGGTCTGAATTGACGTTTCTGGCGAGCTCCCTGCTTGGCATCTTGGTTTTCTTCTGGCAGCGGATACGTAGGGGCGCACGTGTTGACCACGTACCGGCATTGTCCCAAGTATGTACCATCACTAATATAATTGAACAGCCAATGGTTGAGCAATCTTCTAGCCTTTTCACCCTTCTGATGTCATCAATCGTTACCTACTGGACAAGGTTTGCGCACTGAAGTATTGTACGCTATAGCATACTGAACTTCTAGCTCTAAGAATCCCAATATCCAGGTGGCCATCACTCATGACAGCCAGTGGCTAACCATACTTGAAAAGGTTCGGTGTCCTGCACTGCTTCCATGCATAACTTGACCAAGCCTCCAGAATGAATTGCCTCACGAAGAGATGATGAAAGAAGAACACTTTCGGGCATTCTTGGAAGAAAAATACACAGATGACTGTAACTTGGACAGCAAGTGTTTCATCACAACGATTTTTCACAGATTCCTAATGTTTCTTAGATGTGGTTTATCTTCGTAGAAAGATGTGAGTCTCCTCTTCCGCAAGGCTTGGAGTGTTAACTAGGTTGTGTCAACAGCGCTGAGCCCAACAACGCAGACTGCAGTGGACTGCGCAAGTCAGCGCGCTCTCTCAAGACATTTTCCCTTCCTGCTCCTTCTGATGACATTCGGCAGATCGTGATCACACGTACGTACACCTCGTGCCCTTGTAGAAAAGTATGACAATCCCCTCGCAGGCATGCGGGCCGAGAACGCTGTCATCGGTCTTAGACGCATGCCCGTCGGCTTTTATGTCCTTATCCAGTTCAATGGTACAAAGAGAAGGAGCAAAATTAAGTCGGTTTTGCTCCACGAGAACGTCATCGAATGGGACGATGAGATTATGTTGTGAGGAAACCCTTGCTCATTTCCACTTGCTGTCGTTCATGATATTTAGGCCCACGGATTCAACGACCAAGGTCCGATTCTCCCTCAACGCTTCTTTCGAGTTTGAGCCAACGCTCGGAAGTGGAGAAACACTCTGCGTATTGGAAGTCAGCGTGGGTAGTTTGGCTCAGAATGGCAGCACGTACCGTATGTGCCATGAATTTTGGGGTTCTGGTGGCTCTTGCTCAAAACTGGTACAGTTACGTTCTCTTCTGGAGGAGGGGAAGATGCCTCTTCCTATCCTTCGCTCCTTATTACTCTTGAAGAACGGCGTTTCGACTCTGTCGCTGATTGGAGCCAAGGCGATAGCAATGTGAGAGTAATGGCTACATTATGTGTCCCTGTTATTAATAAGACTTTGTTAGCTGGGATGCGAGGACCGATCATGCATCGGAGTCGGAGAAGCAACAGATGAAGGGCACAATGCGCTTCTCCACTATCACAGAGACCATGGGATAGTGGAGCTGAAAACATCTCTAGAACGCTTCAAACGTGCGTTGGACCTTTGTCCTTCCGATCATCAATGCCGCGCTGCCGCACTATTTAACCTTGCTACGGCGAGGTTCATAAACTGTCAGGCTCACGGTATAGTCTCCGACCTCGAAGAGGTCATTTCTTTTTATCGCGAAGTGCTCGTGTTGCGTCCAGCGCCTCTCCCAGATCGACCAGGGACACTACTGCAACTCGCTCAAGCTCTCTTGTATCGTTACGGGAGGCTGCGATGCGATGCGTCCGTCGCAGACGAAATCAAGGGGCTCGCGACTGGGGTCAAGCAGCTTTGCTGCGAGGGGAGATATGAACACAGAGCCGCAAATCTCGTACTTCAAACGCTCAAACGATACCAGGTCAAGACGTCAGGACAGTTGGTCGAGATTAACAAGTTGATCTCGGAACTGGATCGGTCTGCTCGAATGCCTCCAGATTGGTACCTCGACCGGCCATACCGATTGATCAACTTCAGTGCCGTGTTGCGCAAACGTTTCGAGATAGCTGCCAACCTTGATCATCTTGAAAAGTCAATTTCAGTGATTGGGGAAGCCGGGCGGCTCATTCCAGATGGTCATTTCGATAAGCCCTGGGTGCTCGCCTTCCTTGGTGATGCATTTTGCGTACGTTTTCTACGACGCGCTGATGTCTCCGACCTCGACAACTCAATTTCCATGATCGAGGACGCCGTAAAACTCACTCCAGACGGCCATGTCGAAAAGCCATGGATGCTCAGTAGGCTTGGTGTTGTGCTTCTTGTACGATTTATCTATCGCAATCCCTCCGGCCTCGGCAAATTGATATCCATGACTGGAAGCCCCCTGCACCTCACTCCGAAAGCTCGGCTTGATCAGCTGGACAACCTCGCCAGGCATATCACCACTGGTGCCCTGTGTATCGGTGACCTCAGTGACCTCGAGGGAGCAATCTCGAGGCATAGGGATGCTGTGGAGCTACTTCTCGATGGGAACCCTCACCGACCCGGCTGTTTGACCAACCTTTCCGGTTCCCTCTTAACTCGTTTTTGGTGCCTGGGCAACCAAAGTGACCTCGAGGAAGCAGTCTCGAGGCACAAGGATGCCGTGGAGGTCACTCCTAATGGCCACCCTGACAAACCCGACTGTCTGAACAGCCTCGCCCTCTCCCTCAGAGCTCGTTTCGAGCGCTTCGGCGAGCTGAGGGACCTCGAGAACGCGATTTCAAGGCACGAGGATGCCATCGAGCTCATCCCTGACGGCCACCCTGGCGCGCCTGGCTGTCTGGGCAGCCTTGGTGACTGCTTCATCACTCGTTTCAAGCGACTCGGCCAGCTGAGTGACCTCGGGGAAGCAATTTCGAGGCACAAGGAGGCTGTCGAGCTCACCCCTGATGGCCACCATGATAAACCTGGACATCTGAACAACCTCGCCCGCTCCCTCAGAACTCGTTTCGAGCGCTTCGGCGAGCCGAGTGACCTCGAGAACGCAATTTCGAGGCACAAGGATGCTGTGGGGCTCACCCCTGACGGCCATCCTGACAAATATGACCATCTGAACAACTTCGCCATCTCCCTCAGAGCGCGTTTCAAGCGCTTCGGCGAGCTGGGTGACCTTGAGGACGCGATCTCGAGGCACAAGGATGCTGTCGCGCTCACTCCTGACGGCCACCCTGACAAACCTGGCCATCTGAATAACTTCGCCATCTCCCTCAGAGCTCGTTTCGAGCACTTTGGCGAGCTGGGTGACCTCGAGAACGCGATTTCGAGGCACCAGGATGCCATCGAGCTCACCCTTGACGGCCACCCTGACAAACCTGGCCATCTGAACGACCTCGCCCGCTCCCTCAGAACTCGTTTCGAGCGCTTCGGCGAGCTGAGGGACCTCGAGAATGCGATTTCAAGGCACGAGGATGCCATCGGGCTCATTCCTGACGGCCACCCTGACAAACCTGGCCATCTGAACAACTTCGCCCTCTCCCTCAGAGCTCGTTTCGAGCGCTTTGGCGAGCTGGGTGACCTTGAAAACGCGATCTCGAGGCACAAGGATGCCATCGAGCTCATCCCTAACGGCCACCCTGACGCACCTGCCTGTCTGGGCGGGCTTGGTAACTGCCTTGTCACTCGTTTCGAGCGACTCGGCGAGCTGAGGGACCTCCAGAACGCGATTTCGAGGCACAAGGATGCTGTCGAGCTCATCCCTGACAGCCACCCTGACAAACCTAACCATTTGAACAACCTCGCCTGCACCTTCAGAAATCGTTTCGATTGCTACGGCGAGCTGAGCGACCTCGAGGAAGCAATTTCGAGGCGCAAGGATGCTATCAAGCTCACCCCTGACGACCACCCTGACAAACCTGGCTATCTGAACAACCTCGCCCGCTCTCTCAGAGCTCGTTTCGAGTGCTTCGGCGAGCGGAGTTACCTCGAGGAAGCGATTTCGAGGTACAAGGATGCCATCGAGCTTACCTCCGACGGCCATCCTGATAACCCGAACCCCAACATTCCATATTTTATCGATCTCGTTCGTTCAATCTCTAGAAAGTGGCCTAATTGGGACCCTCCCATCCCCGTCAATGTAAATTATGCGATTTGTCTTATCGGTGATCATCAGAGTTGACCTCTGCCCTCATCCCAGGTTGGGAATTATGGGAGACTCAAGAATGGTGAGCTCGTTGTGGAAGGCAATATCTACGACGATGCTTTCCAGAAATATCTCGATGAGAACGATTTCGAACTCGACCTCAAGTCCTACCCACCAGAGCTAGGTGATCCCGAACAGGACTACATCGTAACTTCCACCGGCGTCAGGAAAGGAGAATTTAATGTCAATCAAAACATGTGAGCTTGTCGTTGACGAGGATCCGTTTGAGTCATATTCTCAACCTGCTTTCTCTCAGAAATGTTCCTGGAATTGCATCGGCCTCCATCAAAGGGACATGGACGTTCCCAGCCGGGATACGTGGAGGACTCGTCATTGTCCACGAGCCTCGGCAAAAGTTCATTCCACAGCTCGTCCAGACGGAGATCCTCAAACTCTTGAAAGGCAAGAAAGTCGTCATGGACGCCTTTGTGTGTTCTGCATATCTTCTGTATCTATCGAATCAATGTACGTCTCCGGTTTGTTTTCCAGCATGCCCTCACTCACATGGCCCGCTCGCAGCCGGAGACACCGTCTCCGTGGCTCTCTGCGGCAGAACTGCAGGGGCAGACGCAGTGACGAGCGATCTTGGATTTGGATGGTTTACGCAGAACGAAGGTGGGCTGCTACACAGAGCCTTTAACCCGAAGGGCGAATACTGCTTCACCCCTCTGTTTTCACTCCACGAGGCCAGACGTGACGGATTGTCAGACTGGATCGCCAGGCTGTTTCATAGAAAGAAGGCACGTGCCACGGTAACGTAGAAACAGCGCACGTGTCTTTGTCCGAAGTGGCACTGCACCTCTTGCATTTCGGTGCAGCGCCACTTCCTGTCGTTCGACAGTAGTCGATAGCTTAGTTCGCTCGTAGCGTTTCACTCACCCACCACTCCCTGGTCGGCCTGATTTCCCCGATTGGCCTCCATCGCCTCGCTTTCTTCCACTGGGTTCTGTCAGGCTCACGTTCACTTCTCGAGGCGCTTGTTCCCACCCGCCCTCGCAGCTCACCTACAGCTCAGGACAGCCTACGGAGCCGGACAGTGCTGCGCGCTGCCGCCCGCCTCTCTCCGAGTCCTTTCCATCACACGAACTCGTAGTACACATTCCCCTTTCCTTTCTACTACCTACCAGTGTCACCTCGTGTACATACGATTGAACAGTAACGATTCGTAATCTCAACATCTCATTCATCAGTCCACTCTCCAGAACGTTGGCCAAAGATCCCCTGGTTGGGGAGATGAGAGAACAAGACAGTATTCTGAAGAGCATGTGTGAGTAGACCTTACTCGCGCGCTTTTGTTGGTGTTTATCGACACCCATCCCGCTTTCCAGATCATGGCAAGATGTCTATCAACCCCCCTGTTTCCTGGATAATCTCGGCGACGCGCCGTCCAATGACGGTTCCGAGCGACGAAAAGCTGTCAACCACTATACGCCTGCATCGTTTGTTTTCTCAATCGTGTTGTACAGTATATATGTGGTGGGCTTCGTTCCTGGATCTATCCCTGTGTTTTGTCTCGTCACTGGCCGCCGGTCTCATCCAGTATTTAGTGTTGCTTATTGAATTCCAATCTTGGGATACGGTTAGTAGGACAGGAATCCATGCCGGCCAGTTCTGGTATGGTACTACATGGGAACGAGCAAGTGCTGGTTCCTGGTAGCCTGGTGGATTCCATCCCCACCTGCCAAAACCCATCCTTTAACTTAGACCAACCGGTCGAGGGGTCGCGCCCCAGTGCCCATTCCCCCTGAATACGTTTAGTCGGTAGTTCACCTAAACAGCCCTGGAAGGGCAGCGGTCGGGATAGCGGACGGTCAACCCCCCTAACGAGAGGCTCGAAACCGCAGTACCACCCCTTTACCTGTCCATGCGCATACTGTACACGACCTAGACTAATCCTCGGAGAGGGGTGCCTGACGGGCGTAGCAAAGGGGGCCGACCCCCAATATTATTGTCATTGAATGTACAGTACATATATGCATGAAATCCGGTGGGAGCGGAAGCCGGTGAACTTGCTTACTTTCTAATACTTTGGGACAAACAAGATCTAGAAATTCCTCCGACCAAGAAAGTAAGCCTAGAGCGAGTTACAATCTCGACTAAAAGAGCCAGAAAGAAGGAAACAATTCGACGTAGATACGATACACAACAAAGACGACAACCTGCACCCAACCAGTTGCGTCGGTCCAATGTCCACCCGACAAGGAGGGACAAGGGCAGAATGACAATCCGGCAAACAAGTCACGGGACGAGTCGCATCTGTCCACCCGGCAAAATACTCCTTCGTCTACGTGCCCGCTCGAGCGGCGGCAAGTCGTCCTCTTCTCTCGATCTCATGCTCACGTCGGGATCTTGAGCTATAAAATCGTACGCGTGATCAGACTCGAATCGCGGTGACAGCGTAGAACAAGACATCGACGTACCGGGTGACCCATCGATATTGCCTGTGCCTTCATCGCCTTCATCGGCCTCCGAGGACATGTGCAGAGGGATCTCGTCGTCAGGTTCGGGAGAGAATGGGATCAAGTGTTTCGGAAGCATGGACCGGCGACGCTATAAACACGACCGTGGTCAGTATGGAGAACCAGAATGAAAATGCGAGGTGTACCTTGTTGTTACCGCCCGCCACATTTATCACGTCTACATCGATCTTGAACTTTTCCTCGTCCACCCTCGCACGTTTTTCAGCGCACTCGACCACCCACGCGATGCCGATGACGACAGGTTTGGGGTCATTCAACAAGCTATACCATCGCCAGGCAAACAATTCGGTCAGGCGACGAGCGGAATAAGATGCGCGATGAACTCACCGATACCGCGTCAACGTATTCGGGAGTCCATTCTTGTATACGATATGCGTGCACGTCTGGCCAAGACGACCCATGATCTAGATAATATCCAGATCCAATCAACTGCCTTGTTTTCGTCGCGCAATAGAAAAGACGATACGGGACGATCCTCACCTTTGCGCCGAGTCCCTTCAACATATCGACAAACAAACTCCCCGCATCGTCCCCTTGCTCCGTCCGCACGTCCACGAATATAGCGCACCGTTTCAAGATCTTGAGGGAAGATTTCTTGACGCCGCCCGAACCGTTCACCGTCCCATTGCTCGGTCCAGCACCAGCGCTGTTCGCACCGGGACCCACACTACCAGAACCATCTAGCGCAGGGCTTTCCTTGTCTGCTGCCGCGATCGAACTTCGTAACCCAGTGCGCGTCCCGACCGCTCTCGGTTTCGGCGGGGTAGGGGTCTGCGGCAAAGACGACAGGCTCTCTGAAAGTGCATGGAGTGCCGACGAAGCTGGGTTGAGCGTCGAGGAAGGCAGAGCTCGCTGTTTTCCCTTGTCTGCCGAAATGGGCGAATTCGTTGGATCGGCCGAGACATCTTGCATCACCATGTCCTGCGACACGAACACGTCTTCTTCGCCCGTGACACCCCCAGCGTCTTTCGCACCGCCCAAGCTCAACCTCGACTTGGGCTTGCCAGCTCCCCAACCATCCCTTTCCACATCGCCTGTGCCTCCCGATCCTTTGACGGGACTGCCCGCTACAACCGGTAAACTCGTCTTCTTACTCGCCCGATCTCCCGCCTTGCCAAAGATGCCTATCGTCCCCCTCCCTTTTCCAAATCCTCCAACCGCAACCCCTCCCCGAGCCGGCATCCTCATCGCTCCCGTCGGTCTAAATCCCATCACGGTCGCCGCACGCTTAAGCGACGAAGCAGTGGGTCGCGCAAACGTCGTCCCCGATCCCTGTGTGGTAGACGCCAAATGCAACGACGTGTCATCCCTGGCTTTCCGCTTCCCTTTACCGTTCTCCGGGGTACTCTCCTCTTCGCTTGCCCCATCCGCTCTGACGAATCCCATGCTCGTATTCGGCCGGCTGGGTGGCGGGACGACTAACTTGTCCAGTGCATCAGAGAGGGTTGTGAGTGAGCGTCCTGATGTCTCGCGAGAAGTCTTCGTCCCGACGCCAGTGCCGGTGAAGCCAAGCGGGAACGAGAACGGTTGGGTATTTCCAGATTGTGACTTTGAAGGACGCTTCAAGGGCGATGCAGGAAGAGGGATCTTCGATGGGGATGAAGGAGGGATGACTCTCGACGAACTTGCGGTGCTCGTGGACGTAGATGTCGTGGAGCTTCCCGCGGCGGCGGCTGGTACTACCGAGGGTTTCGCTTTGATGAATACATTAAGCGATGATTGTTTCAACTTGTTGGAATCAAGGGGAATTTTTGAAACAGAAGCCGATCTATGAGCCGTCGCTGGTCTCGATTTTGAGGTTACTGCACCAGTCGATTTGGGAGGGCGAGGTTTAGAAGTGACAGTATTTGACGGTGGGGGCATAGTTGCAACTTCAGACGAAGGTCCTGCGACAATAGACGTGGTTGCAACGGGTACTGACAAAACGCCGTTAGTACTGGTGATAAGAATTGAAAGACCGCCCTTACCTTCTACGGTGACAGTCGTATCTTCGGTCTCTGCGCGCTCACCCTTC
>JBBPND010000090.1:0-28816 GCA_038090655.1 Gastroboletus turbinatus
GGGTCTAGAAGCTATATCAAAATAGAAGTATGAATAGCATTAATCATGAATATATCCAACGAGAAATATCTAGATGTCAAATATGTCGCTTCCTATGGTTAGGGAAGACAGCTATCGCACCTGAGAGCATGATAATATAACCATTTGGCAGTGGGCGCACGGGGCCTGGTGGACAGCAATACGGAAAGCTTCCAATCAGACTGTCAAATGTTCTTCTGATCTGCAATGGCAGGCGTAACATGAACTCTCGACTATTCGAGGGTGAGCGCAAGTAAAAGAGGGAATTTGGAAAGCGAAGCACGCTGTAAAGGTGCAAGTATCACAGTAAGTCTCTCAGTTGAATGGCTATAAAGCCGGCAACTGATCACGTAGTTTACCCCCAACCCGCACCATACTTCCCACTGAATCTAGAATCCAAATGCCTCCCAACCTTGGACCCGGTGTCTTCAGAATCGTTTCTCGTGCTGAAGAAAACCTTCCTATCGGCGTCAACCACACGAGGCCTGCCTTTCAGTTTGTCCATGTCAACGGACCTGTCCAAAATGTATGACCGTCCCCCGTTGCCAACCGGAACGTACACTCATGTGTCCCTTGCAGTGGGTATTCCGCAAAGCGGGCGACGGCAAATATCGGCTCAGCATAGGCCCATATCCCTTCACCGGGGTAATTGAGGACAAGGTTATTGCTTCCATCCACGCTGAGCACGATGTGGAATGGAAGGTTACCTACCGTGAACATCAGGACACTTATACGTGAGCAGCATCCATTTTTGTACATCTCTGACTTGTCTCGCTCATTCGTTCCTTGTTCAGTATCGCATTAGCGCGTGACCCCCACCTTGGATGGACCGTTTCACGCGGTGGCGACGAGCGCTCGCAGGTAATGAATTCTCCCCTCTTGGTGGGGTAGGCTTCTTATCTGTATTATAGATTGAGATCAGGCCGATCACCGAAACCCGTTCCCTCCCGCCGCAATTCTTACCGGTTCAGTTGTTTGAGTTTAAACGATTCGAGGAATGAGTATGAGAAGGTGAATGTACGATGTGGAATCTGTGTCCCAGTACGAGGCGTAGTGTTGTGTATGATAGGTGTCGTTGTAAGCCTTGAAAGAAAGAGTGTTCGATCATCGTTTCGCAGTCACACACAACTATTCCAGTGCCGCGGCGCATTGTTACGTAAGCATGGCAAGCCCGAGTGAGAGCAGCGCCTCTGATTCATCTCGTTTCGTCGCGGTCGTGCGCACCTTGAGGAGTGCTATTAGTGAGCGCCGATTTGGATACTGCTTGCATGCATTCAGAGCACATTGCAATTTCCAGATATACACTGAACAATATTCGAGAGTCAACACTCACCGAGTGATGCCTCCGCGCTCGAAAACGAGGTTATCGATCTCTGGCAGTGGTACTTACTGTCAGCGTTTAACCTTCTTGTGCATCCGTAGGGGGCTTGAAGAGGTCTAGGAGCACCAGTGCTGCAGAAATAATGTCCCGGATTACATACAGAATCATTTGTAGACTCGCCATTCTACTGCCCACCTCTGGTTCGGGTACGAACAGGATTTACCGAGGTACGGAATGCGTACAAGGCTCTAGATCTTGCCCGGCCCAACTGAAACTTTGCTTCAGTAGGCTAGGAGAGACGGCTTTTCATAATGTTGGTAGTCTAACTCGGAAGAGAATACGATGAACGGATCACACACCAAGACAAATCGCCCCAGGGAGATTGTTCGGACAAGATGATTCGTATTTTCGAGCGCCGCTCGTTCTGGGGCGACCACTAACACACAGACGGCGGAAGATACAGTCCACTCTAGTGTGTGGTCCATGGTGCGCGATACCTTGCTTGCGGCACGTACTGATGAGGTTCTGTATCCTGGTTCACGCTGGTAACACTCTGAGGGCTCGTCGGAGCATCTTATTCGCGCGTTTTCTCAGATTGGTATGACATCACGGCACCTACCGATCATAACGCAGCATCAGAAGTGGGTGTCGAAAGCACCTGAGACCATGATAACATAACCATTTGGGAAATGGGCGTGCAGGGACCTGGTGGACAGTAATACGGAAAGCTTCCAATCAGATAACCAAGTGTTCGGGTCCCTAAATGAACTTCGAGGACCGTCCGATCTGGAATGGCATGCTGTAACATGAACCCTCGAGTACTCGAGGGTGTCCACATGTCACGGAGGGAAAGCAAAGCGCGCCGTAAAGGAGCAAGTATCGCATCAAGTTTCTCGGTTCGATGGCTATAAGGCCGGCAACTGACCGTGCAGTTTACCCCCAACCCGTACCATACTTCTCACTGAATCCCGAATCCCAATGGATGCCAACCTTGACGGTAGATCATTCAAAATCATTTCTCTGACAGGAGAAAACTCCCCAATCGGCGTCAACTACACGAAGCCTGCCTGGCAGTCTGTCTATGTCAACGGACCTGTCCAACAAGTATGGCCGTATCCCGTTGCCAACCGGAATGTACCACTCACGTATCCCTTGCAGTGGGTGATCCGCAAAGTTGGCGACCACAAATATCGGCTCAGCATAGACGGATATCCCTACACCGGGGTACTTGATGGCAAGGTTATTGCCTCCATCTACCCTGAGCACGAGGCAGAATGGAAAATTACCCACCATGAATATCAGAACGCTTATACGTGAGCAGCACTTTTGAACATCACTAACTTGTTTCGCTCATTCCTTCCTTGTTCAGTCTTGCATTAGCGAAGGAGCCCCACCTTGGATGGACCATTCCATTGAACATTGATGACGCCTCGCAGGTAACGAGTTCTCCCCTCTTGATGGGGTAGGCCTCTTATTTGTATCATAGATTGAGATCGGGCCGATCATATCAACTCCTTCCATCCCGCCGCAATTCTTGCCGAGACAATTGTTCAGGTTCGTGCCGGTTGAGGAATGAGAAAGCCTATGTAGGATGTGGAGTCCGTGTCGCAGTACGAAGCGAGGTGTTATGTTGTATGCTCGATGTCGTTGTAAGCCTTGAAATAAAAGTGTTCGATCATCGTTTCGCAGTCACATGCACCTACTTCACAGGACTGCGACCTAGTAACCATGGGGCGGGGTGTTCGGTGGCGAGCCCACGCGAGATCAAGAGCAATGGCCGTCACCTCTGATTCGTATCGTTTCATCGCGGTCGTGTGCACCTTGAGGAGTGACCGCCGATTTGGATATTGCTGGCAAACATTCGGAGCACATTGCAATTGCCAGACATACACTGAACAAGATTCGAGACGCCTCCGCACTCGAAAACGAGGTTATCGATCTCTGGAAGTGGTACTTACTGTCAGCGTTTAACCTTCTTGTGCATCCGTAGAGGTCTAGGAGCACCAGCGCTGCAGAAATGATTACATACAGAATCATTTCAATTGTAGACTCGCCATTCTACCGCCCACTTTTGGTTCGGGAATGCGTACAAGGCTCTAGATCTTGCCCGGCTCAACTGAAACTTTTCCTCAGTAGGCTAGAAGGAGAGACGGCTTTTCATAATGTTGGTAGTCTATCTCGGAAGCGAATACAATGATCGGATCACATACCAAGACAAATCAGTAGGAAGATCGTGTGGACCAGGGAGATTGTTCGGACAAGATTCGTATTTTCGAGCGCCGCTCGTTCAGGCTAACGTCGTCACTGACCTGACAGAAACTAGAATGCAAACATCTAGGGCGACCACTGGCACGCAGACGGCGGCAGGTATACTCCATCCTATCGTGTGGTCTGTGACGGCGCGATACTTGCTTGTGGCACGTAGTGATGAAGTTCTGTATCCTGGTTCACGCTGGTAACACTCTGACACCATCCGAGCAGGCGGACTCGGAGCACCTTCGTCGCGCGTTTGCTCAGATTGGTATGACATCACAGCACCTACTACCGATCATAACGCAGCCATCAGAACGTGCTGGAACGATGGCGGACACGAGTTTCTATCGGAGGGGTTCCCAGTGGGCGTCGAAAGCACCTGAGACCGTGATAACATAACCATTTGGGAAATGGGCGCGCGGGGACCTGGTGGACGGTAATACGGAAAGCTTCCAATCAGATAGTCAAGTGTTCGGCTCTCTAAATGAACTTCGAGGGCCTTTCGATCTGGAATGGCGTGCTGTAACATGGACCCCCGACTATTCGAGGGTGACCACAAGTCACGGAGGGAAATCGGAAAGCGAAGCGCGCCGTAAAGGAGAAAGTATCGCATCAAGTCACTCGGTTCGATGACTATAAAGCTGGCAACTGACCGCGTAGTTTACTCCCAACCCGTACCATACTTCTCACTGAATCCCGAATCCCAATGGATGCCAACCTCGACGGTAGATTCAAAATCGTTTCTCTGACAAGAGGAGACCCCCCATCGGCGTCAACTACACGAAGCCTGCCTGGCAGTCTGTCTATGTCAACGGACCTGTCCAACAAGTATGATCGTCCCCCATCGTCCCCCGTTGCCAACCGTAACGTAGCACTCACGTATTCCTTGCAGTGGGTGTTCCGCAGAGTTGGCGACCACAAATATCGGCTCAGCATAGACGGATATCACTACACCGGGGTCCTTGATGGCAAGGTTATTGCTTACATCCACCCTGAGCACGAGGAGGAATGGGAAATTACCCACCATGAATATCAGAACGCTTATACGTGAGCAGCACTATGACATATTTGTACATCACTGACTTGTTTCACTCATTCCTTCCTTGTTCAGTATTGCATTAGCGAAGACGCCCCACCTTGGATGGACCATTCCATTGAACATTGATGACAACTCACAGGTAATGAGTTCTCCTCTCTTGGTGGTGTAGACTTCTAACCTGTATCATAGGCTCGGGTTGAGATCAAGCCGATCATATCAACTCGTTCCATCCCGCCGCATTTCTTGCCGCCTCAATTGTTCAGGTTCGTGCCGGTTGATGAATGAGAAAGCGTATGTACGATGTGGAGTCCGGCGTGTCCCAGTACGAAGCGAAGTGTTATGCTATATGCCAGATGTCGTTGTAAGCCTTGAAAGAATAAAAGCTCGATGATCGTTTCACAGTCACACGCACCTATTCTACAAGACTGCGACCTAGTGAACATGGGACGGGATGATCGGAGGCGGGCCCGCGCGAGATAAAGAGCAGCGCCTCAGATTCATATCGTTTCATCACGGTGGTCGTGTGCACCCTGAGGCATGAGGAGTAAGCGACGATTTGGATACTGCTGGCATGCATTCGGAGCACATTGCTTTTGTCAGACATACACTGGATCGGCCAGGACGAGACACGAAGGGGAGACGGGGCGACTCCCCCAACCGAAATGCCCTCGATGTGCGAGAAGGGACGCTCTCTACGCTACTCGCATGGCGCGTTTCGTGCTACTCCCCAGCCTAGACCCCTGACACTCCTACTGTCCGAGGTGCGGACGGAGCGGCAGATGAGCAAGGACTGAGGAAGATTCGAAAGTCAACGTTTCAACCCACGAAGTGGCATCTCCGCACCAGAAAACGAGGTTAACGATCTCTGGCAGTGGTACTTACTGTCAGCGTTTAACCCTCTTGTGCATCCGTAAACGGCTTGAAGAGGTCTAGGAGCATCAGTACTGCATAAATAATGTCCCGGATTACATACAAAATCATTTTTGGGCTCGCTGTTCTACCTGCACACCCCTGGCTCGGGTGGAAACCGAGGTACGGAATGCGTAGAAGGCTCTAGAGTCTATAGATGTTGCCCGGGTCTACTGAAACTTAAAAATTTGCCTTAGTTGGGTAGAAGGAGAGACAGTTTTTCATAATTTCGGTAGTTTCTTTCGGAAGAGAATACGATAATCAGATCAAGACGAATCAGTTGGAAGATCATGTGACGGGCATCAGGAAGATTGTCCGGACAAGATTCATCTTTTTAAACGCCGCTAGTTCAGGGCACGGTAGTGACAGAATGCAAACACTCAGGGGCTGCCCTAAGACGGCGGCAAACATGATCCACTTCAGTGCGTGGTCCCATGATGGCACCTTGCCGCACGTAGTGATGAAGTTCTGTATCCTGGTTCACGCTGGTAACACTGTGAGACCACGATCTCGGACCCTCTTCGCTCATTGATATGACATCACATATGCCACTTACCAATCACAACTCGGTATCAAGAACGTGCTGTACCTATAACCAACCAGAAATTTCGGTCTGATAGGTTCTGGGTGTCAAATATGGTTAACATGAGTCACTTCGTATGGTTAGGGAAGACAGCTATACCACCAACCCGCACCACACTTCTCACTGCATCCAGAATCCCAATGCCTGCCAACATCACAGCCGGTGTCTTCAAAATCGTTTCTAGTACTGAGGGAAACCCTCCCATCGGCGTCAACCTCACACTGCCTGCCTTTCAGCCTGTCTATCTCAACGGACCTGTCACAACAGTAAGCCGTCTCCCGTTGCCAACTGGAACATAGCACTCACGTGTCCCTTGCAGTGGGTGATCCGCAAAGATGGCCCGAGCACATATCGGCTCAGCGTAGGCGGATATCCCTACACCGGGGTAATGGACGGCAAGGTTGCTGCTTCCATCCACGCTGAGCAAAACGTGGAATGGATAATGACCTACCGCGAATATCAGGATGCTTATACGTGAGCAGCA
Organism: Gastroboletus turbinatus; assembly: GCA_038090655.1. Taxonomy (NCBI): domain Eukaryota; kingdom Fungi; phylum Basidiomycota; class Agaricomycetes; order Boletales; family Boletaceae; genus Gastroboletus; species Gastroboletus turbinatus. The sequence goes on from JBBPND010000090.1 coordinate 6,608, forward strand.
TCCATCTTTGTAAATCATTGACTTGTTTCACTCATTCGTTCCTTGTTCAGTATTTCACCAGCGGATGACACCAGCCTTGGATGGACCGTTCCGAACAGTGATGGTGACCCGCGCTCGCAGGTAATGAATTCTCACCCGTTGGTGGGGTAGGCTACTTATCTGTGTCATAGATTGAGATCCAGCCTATCATATCAACTCGTTCCGACCCGCCGCAATTCTTGCCGACTCAACTGTTCAGGTTCGTGCCGATTATGGAATGAGAAAGCGTATGTACGATGTGGAGTCCGTGTCCCAGTACGAAGCGAGGTGTTATGCTGTACGCTAGATGTCGTTGTAAGCCTTGAAAGAAAGAATGTTCGATCATCGTTTTGTAGTCACACGCACCTATTTCCTGCATTGCGACCTAGTAAACATGGGACGGGGTGTTCGGCGGCGAGCCCGCACGAGATCGAGAGCAGCGGCCGTCAGCGAGAGCAGCGCCTTTGATTCATATCGTTTCGTCGCGGTCGTGCGCACCTTGAGGAGTGAGCGCCAATTTGGATTCTGCTGGTATAAATCCGGAGTACTCGCAATTGCCAGATATACACTGAGCGAGAGTCGAGAGTCAACACCCACCAAGTGACGCCTCGGCGCTCGAAAACTCGGAGGCGACCGATCTCTGGGAGTGGTACTTACTGTCAGCGTGTAACCTGCTTGTGCATCCTTAGGCGGCTTGAAGAGATCTAGGAGCACCAGTGCTGCAGAAATAATGTCCCGGATTACATACATAATCATTTTTAGGCTCGCCACCCCTCCTGCACACCTCTAGCTCGGGTGGAAACTGAATTTTCCGAGGCGCAGAATGCACAAAAGGCTCTTGCTCCTGAAGCTTTGCCTCAGTAGGTACGAAAATAAAAGGAGAAACGGCTCTCCATACTGTCGGTTGTTTCTCCTGGAAGAGAATACAATAATGATAATTGGATTGCATGCCACAACCGATCAGTAGGAAGATCGCGTGGGGGCCAGCCTGGGATCATCCTTTTTGGACAAAATTCACCTTTAAAGCGCCACTCGTTCAGGCTACTATGTCAGTATTGACAGAATGCAAACACCTAGGACGAGCACGCAAACGGCTTGAAGCGGACATGGTCCACTCCAGTATGTGATGTATGATGCGCGGCACGTACCGACGAAGTTGTGTATCCTGGTTCACGCTGGTAACACCGTGACACTACCCGACTCGAAGCAGGTCTCAGGGCATCTTCAACGCAGTGGTATGACATCATGCCAAATGTTCTGGGTGTCAAATATGGTTAGCACGCGTCCCCTTCCTACAGTTGGGGAAGACAGCTATACCACCTGAGACAGTGATAAGATGGCTATTTGAGCAGTGGCGCACGGGGACCTGGTGGATAGAAATACGGAAAGCTTCCAATCGGATAGTCAAGTACTCGAATCTCTAAACGACTCACTTCGAGGGCCTTCCGATATGGAATGGCATGGTATAACACGAATTCTCGACTATTGGAGGGAGAGCGCATGCTAAAGAGGAAATTTGGAAAGTGGAATACTCTGTAAAGGAGTAAGCATCGCATTAGGTCTCTCTGCTCGATGGCTATAAAGTCTGCAACTGACCGCGTAGTTTACCCTTACCCCCAACCCGCACCACACTTTTCACTCAATCCAGAATCCCAATGGTTGATAAAATTGAACCCGGCATGTACAAAATCGTTTCTCGTACTGAAGGAACCCCCCCCCCCATCGGTATCAACTTCACGTTGCCTGGCTTGCAGTCTGTCTATCCCAGCGGACCTGTCCAAACAGTATGACCGTCCCCCGCTGCCAACCGGAACGTAGCACTCACGTATCCCTTGCAGTGGAAATTCAACAAAGTTGGCAATGACACATATCGACTCAGCGTGGGCGGATATCCCTACACCGGGGTAATTGACGACAAGGTTACTGCTTCCATCAACCACGAGAACGACGTGGAATGGGAAATTACCCACCATGAATATCAGAATGCTTATACGTGAGCAGCACTCATTTTTGTACATCATTGACTTGTTTCGCTCATTCCTTCCTTGTTCAGTATTGCATTAGCGAAGACGCCCCACCTTGGATGGACCATTCCATTGAACATGGGTGACAACTTGCAGGTAATGAATTCTCCCCTCTTGGTGGGGTAGGCTTCTCATCTGTATCATAGGCCGATCATATCCACTCGTTCCCTCCCGCCGCAATTCTTGCCGACTCAATTGTTCAGGTTCGAGCCGATCGACGAATGAGAAAGGAGGTGGGGTCCGTGTCGTAGTACGAAGCGAGGTGTTATGCTGTACGCTAGATGTCGTTGTAAGCCTTGAAAGAAAGAATGTTCGATCATCGTTTTGCACCGATTTCCCAGATTACGACCTAGTAAACATGGGATGGGGTGTTCGGAGGCGAGTCCGCGCGAAATCAAAAGCAGCGGTCGTCAGCGAGAGCAGCGCCTCTGATCCATATCGTTTCGTCGCGGCCGTGCGAAGGTTGAGGAGTGAGCGCCGATTTGGATATTGCTGGCATGCATTCGGAGCACATTGCAATTGCCAGACATACACTGAACGAGAGTCAATACCCACCAAGATCATGCCACTTACCAATCACAACTCGGTATCAAGAACGTGCTGTACCTATAACCAACGAGAAATGTCGGTCCGACAAGTTCTGGGTGTCAAAAATGGTTAGCATGAGTCGCTTCATATGGTTAGGGAAGACAGCTATACCACCAATACTAGCATGATAACATAGCCATTTGGCAGTGGGCGCACGGGGACCAGGTGAACAGCATTACGGAAATTTGCTTCCAATCAGCTAGTCAATTATTCGGCTCTCTAAATGAACTTCGAGGGCCTTCTGATCTAGAATGGCGTGCTGTAACACGAACCCCCGACCATTCGAGTGTGAGCACATGTCAAAGACGGAAATTGGAAAGCGAAGCACGCTGTAAGGGAGCGAGTATCGTATCAAGTCCCTCGGTTCGATGGCTATAAAGCCGGCAACTGACCGCGTAGTTTACCCCCAACCAGCACCACACCTCTCACTGAATCCAGAGTCCCAATGTCCGACGGTGTCTTCAAAATCGTTTCCATTATTGATGGAAAACCCCCCACCGGTATCAACCCCACGCTGCCTGCCTTTCAGACTGTCCGTCTAGGCGAACCTGTCCAAAATGCATGACCGTCCCCCGTTTCTAACCGGAATGTAATACTCACGTATCCCTTGCAGTGGGGGTTGAGTCGATTTGGCGACGTATTTCGGCTCAGCGTAGGCGGATATGCCTACACCGGGGTAATTGACGGCAAGGTTACTGCTTCCATCAACCCTAAGGACGGCGTGGAGTGGCACGCTACCTACCGTGAAGATCAGGACGCTTATACGTGAGCAGCACCCATCTTTGTACATCACTGGCTTGTTTCGCTCATTCGTTCCTTGTTCAGTATTGAACCAGCGGAAGACTCTAGCAAAGGATGGACCGTTTCGCCCGATCTTTCCAAGAACCCGGCGGTAATGAATTTTCACCCCTTGGTGGGGTAGGCTTCTTATCTGTATCATAGGTCGAGATCAGCCCTATCATATCAACTCGTTCCGACCCGCCGCAATTCTTGCCGACTCAATTGTTCAGTTTGGTGCGGGTTGATGAATGAGAAAGCGTATATACGATGTGGAGTCCGTGTCCCAGTACGAAGCGAGGTGTTATTCCGTACGCTAGATGTCGTTGTAAGCCTTGAAAGAAAGAATGTTCGATCATCGTTTTGTAGTCACACGCACCTATTTCCAGGATTGCGACCTAGTAAACATGGGACGGGCTGTTCGGTGGCTTGAATTCGGAGCACTTTGCAATTGCCAGACATACACTGAGCGAGAGTCGAGAGTCAACACCCCCCAAGTGACGCCTCCGCACTCGAAAACGAGGTTATCGATCTCTGGGAGTGGCACTTTGACAAGAGCGCAACTGTCAGCATTGGACCTGCTTGAGCGTCAGTAGCCGGCTTGAAGAGGTCCAGCAGTGCTGTAGACATAATGTCCGGGATTGCATACAGAATCATGTTTAGGCTCGCCATTCTACCTGCCATTTGGAACCACTTGAAAATGGGACGTATCATGGGACACGTGGCTTGACGGAGACGCAACAGACTGACCATGGGCTGCTTAGCTATTAGCGTAGATGGACCGGACACACTATGACCAGTGACTCATGACAGTCTCTAGGTGTGTCTGGCATCGGTCACCGCACTTGGTTTTGCTAGAGCAATCAGCGAAATGCTACGAGCATATGCGGGGAGTTTTGTATCACTGTAAAAGCTCGGAGAAATCTTTGGAGAATGAATGAATTTTATTTGGCTAACAAGGAAGATTTTCAATCACGTGATCAAGCAAAAACCAATTACGTATCGTGACACTAGGCAATCATCTTCTCGCGTTTCATCTCATCTTTTGCAAGGGACCCAGGTATTTATTGGCTACCAGATGTGTTCGTGGTGTATGAACGACGAGGTAACCAGTCACATGCTACCCGCCACTCCCGAGCCGACTTTTGTTGTACTCTTCCAGCGAACCCACGATCTCCAACTTGAAACCCACAGTAAAGCACGCTCCGACGACCCAGGACGTTCCGACGGACGTGTTGTTTCACTGGTAATGATATTCTGGCGTTGTTTTTGGAGTTAGTCTCCTTCCACGTGCACTCTGACAAGCCCCATGCACACCTACTATCGACAGCCTACTTTGTCTTGTCACCAGACTGTTACCAAGCCCCTCGAGCTACTAGTGTTGAGACACACGGGGGCGGCAAGAACCCCCACCAATAAGGGAAGCACAGGACTGAGTCTCGGCAGAAGTCTCCCTGTACTAAATTGTCGCACGGTCATTGTTCGTTGGTCGGTTGTGATGCGCAAGATCTATGTCGCCCATGCGCATGAACGATCGTGTGCTTTGGTGCACGGTGCAATCCGCCGTTCCAATTGGGTGCAGGCGCAGGGAGACTTCGGGAACGACCGATGAGTCCCTCGCGCCTCGAGATAAGGGATCGTATTGGGAGTGTGTTGGCACTAGAATACGACAGCCGGCCTTTTTTGGAACCTGTCAAATATAGACGCGACCGCCGAAAGTGCTTTCCGTTGGTAACGGTGTGTAGAGAGATTCTAGGCTGCAACGGCATTGAATACACGACCTTTCATCGATCGAAGAGGCCTTGGACTGGTACAGGACCCTGGATGGGGAGCATGTGACGGGCATTGAAGTCCGCTGAGGGACAGGCGTCGTTTCACATGACAGGTGCACGCCGTTTCAAGCCGATCCAGGGGTTCTGGGGAGCCCTTTAATACTTGAGAGCGTGTTTTGATCGCAGATATTGTGATCCTTTGCCACCGCGACGATGGAGAAGAGACAGAACACCCAAATCTGTGAGTATCCATGGTCTGGTCTGCACATTCCTCTGGACAAGGCGTGGAAGAGGCCTCGTGTTTGATGTCCCACAGCATTTTTTTGAAATTGATTAGCTGATGCTGCGGACATGCTTTCCCGTGCCGAAGACGACTTTTTCTTTGTTCCGACTTGATTGCTATCGTCGCTCCACCGGGTGACGCGAGCGACTTTCGTTTTCCCCACTTCACCTTTTTCATTTCCGTTTTCTCCCTCTTTTTCTTCTTTCACCCTTGTCCATGTCCACCAACACATCCGCGACCTCTGCCTTGTCGCAGGCGCAGGCAACGACCTCGACCGATGGTACAACCCTTTCCTCTCTTCAACCGTCTTCTACTTCCTCTCCCATCTCGAGCGCTGACAATTCATCCATACCTTCTCCAGCATCCTCTAGTCCGGCTACTACCAACAATGCGGTCACCTCCACCACTCCCGCCACCTCGGCGAGCCCAACCACCACACCCCAATCGAGCTCCGCACAAACGGCTTCAGCAGCGGTTACAACCACATCAGCGGCCCCTGCATCGTCGACCTCGACCACTTCCACCGTAGCACCGATAACCAGCAGTCCATCCACGTTCACTACCCAGGTTGCCACAACGCTTCCGTGTGTTTCTTTTTCTTTCGCCTTTCGTGTCGCCTTTGACCATCTTCCTTTTCTCTAGTTCCACGGATGCTGCGGGTTCCGTCGTCTATGTCACTACCACCGTCCCCAATGTCGTCACCACCTCCATCGGTTCGAGCACAAGCAGCAGCAGTAGCGGTAGTAGCTCTCACACAACTGTCATCGTCGGTGCCGTCGTCGGTGGTGTCGCCGGCATCGCCCTTTTAGCCCTCTTGCTCTTCTGTATCCGAAGACGAGCCCGCAAAGACGAGTTTGACGGCAACTTCGATCCCGACCATATCGTGGGGCAAACTGACGGTGGTGGTGGTACTCTCCCCCACGTTGACCTCGCGGACGAGGTGACACCGTTTCCTCAATACACCGACCAAGGTAGTTCGAGCATGCGTCAACATAGTGAATCACCGTATGTCGCCATTCCTTCCTCGCTCACTCCAAGTGGAAAGGCCAGCACCGATTTTTACCCATCTGGTGCGGGCGCCGCCGTCGATGCGCAGCCTCGGCAGTTTATGCAACCTGGCGCCGGACCGGCGCCGTCGGGTGCTTATTTACCTCCGATTAACATGTACGGTACGGGTCCTGTGGACTGGCACACTCCTCGCCCAGGGGTCTCCCCGCCCCCCTCGACGGTCAGCCATAACACGACATCAACGCGGGCGACCAAGGAACGCGAGGCGTTGGGACGCAGTGGACAGGGCGTAGGGCTGGGATTGGCAACACAGCAAGAGGCCGCCGAAGGCAGTGGAGACGTCGTTGTTCACCAGGATGCGGGTAGGGCTCCGGCCGAGGAACATGCGCCACCGAGGGAAATACCGCCTGCATACGAGTCAATTCGGCAGGATTGAGCGCCGGAGCGTCGCTGAAGTCACGTCAGTCTATTTTCCCTTGTGTGTCGTCGAAGGGGGACAATGTCGTCACGTTCTCGTTTCGCGTTTGCTTCTGCTTTGAGGGATGGCTATATCTGGACGTCCATCCTTTTTGATGAACCATGGCGTGGAAGGACTGATTATTATTGTAACAGACACTGCCCGGTCTCGACAAACGGAAAAAACCCACTCGTCGTGTGCCATTCTTCGCACCCAGGGATCTGACTTCTTTACCTGTCACATACTTACGCCCCACAGTTGATGTTCACGATGTCCGTACCGACGTACCCTACAATACCGTATCGAAAATCACATTACATTTTAGTACCCGACACTTGTACATCCCGGACGACCAGTCCACGTTTTTCCATGATTCGCCTCTTTGCCGCCTAGTCTTTTTTATTCTAAAGCCCACTTCTCTCCCTTTGTTTCTTTTGTATCTCTTGCTGCGCTGACGGCGCTGTTGACTCGTAACCTGGACACGTGTAGGGGGCTGATGGTAGACGTTGAGAGTGGTTGGCTAACCTTCTGGATGTGACGATGCATTTCGAGTCACGATGGGGTTTGTTTCGACGACCATTGGTCGCGTGTGGATGTCTGATGCTGATTAGTATGTACATAGTTTGCTCTGATCATAGATGGAGCATGTTTGGTGTGCCTTGCCCATGGAATCATTGGGGGGTGTCGTTATCGATCTGTCACGACATGTTTGATTCGGTATATAATATATATCGACTGACATTCTGGTCGTTTACTGGCATGTACATGTGGCCACGTCGTGGATGGTGTGGCGCGTGCTTTTGACGGGTGCGATGGTGGTTGAGTCCAACATCTAATACGTTACGCTCCGACCAACGTCGAGCCGTGCCATCCGTTTCATAGATTATGAAAAAAAAAAAGAAGCAATCGGTTCGAACGCTACCCCGTCGGCAGGTCGGTTTCTTCTCGCCTTCTCGGAACGATAAATAGGTGATCCGATCTAGATGGATGTTTCATCGATATCTCCGACGATGATGTCGTTTGTGGGGATATGAATATGGGACGTTGATCGAGACGAGGCAGCGTAACGCACTGAATGTCTAGTTGAAGCGCGTGCAAGTCACCCTCATGCGTGATCGATGACCTGCATTGATTATCGATTATTCTAGGAAAAGTCGAGTTCGATCGACGGAAATCACCAGGAGACGTAGTGCGTGTGACGCGTACAACTTCAAGGTACAAGTCACCCTCATCTCACGCCAGTGCATGATTTGACGACCTGTGTTGACTATTTCCAGGATTAGATGCTCATCATCATCTCCGACGAAGTCACTCGCGGGAATATGAATATATGACGTTAATCGAGACGAAGCAGCATAACATACTGAATGTCTAGTTGAAGCGCGTGCAAGTCACCCTCATGCACGGTCGATGATCTGCATCGATTATCGATTATTCTAGGACTTGGTGTTGAAAGTCGAGTTCGATCGACGGAAATCACCAGTCGACGTGCGTGTGACGCGGACAAGTCACCCTCCATGATGTCAGTGCGCGATCTGATGACTTGCGTTGACTATTTCCGTGATTCGATGCTCGAGCTCGGCCGACGGCGTCAACGGTGGGAGTGTCACTGAAATCCAACGTCCAATCGCCTCACGGGCTGTCCGTACTCTGGCCAAGAATAGAATCAGCATTCAGCCGGCGCGAGGAATATTCCCTGAGCCAGCTTTCCATGCACACCGACCGTTTGTACACCATCGATGTCTAGATAGGGGGGAACGACTGGCACAACTCACCCCTCTCTCTCGTTCCCCACCACTGCCAGTATGGCCGACCTCTAGCCTGCGGGTCATCACAGTAGCGATCGTGTATGTGCATCGCCGGACGAAGAAATATGGCCGTCTATCATGGTGCAGGACAGGGATCCTTCTATCCGCCACACCTCCCGCCTCTATCCGAGCAGTTTAACGAAAGAAAGTGATTTGGTGTTTAGCTCGAACGAAGTAATACGCTGAACTCGAGTCGCCAAGCGGCGTAGACCTTCATGCTCACCCATGTCAGGACCTGAAAAGGCCGGTAGCGATGAGCAGGGAGAAAACCGTAGTGTGGTTCGGTATCGTCTTAGAGACTCGGAGTGTGTCTAGAGTAAGCACTGGTAGCAACTGAAAACAATTACCTTGCTTGCAAGGTGTCGAAACTCAGCCCCTGAGGAATATAGACAACAGAACCAAATAATACGAAAATGGAAGCGTGTTACGTAAGTTGGCTCGTCTTCATGAATTGAACACTCGAGGAAATGTGTGCCCCTTAGATGTTTTCACCGTGAATGCCATGAATCATTTGCATACTATCGTCTTTTTCTCGCCTACTATTTATGGTGCAGCGGTTTTTCGTGCAAGCTCCAATATTTTCCGTTCTATTTTTCATCACCCTTCACGACATGTCTCCAACTTGGTTCATATCTCCTTTCTCCCTTCTTTTCGTCTTTTTCGTCTCACAGTATCATGTTAAAAAATTGTAAACCCAAAAAAAAAGTGAGGGTATTTTGGGCGGGAGGGACTATTCTAATATACGTTCAATAAACACCCATAGCCCCATACACATTACTGAGCAAGCAAGGTTTGCGCTGACATTCCGTCGGCACTTCCGAGTTAAACGAATTGTGTGGGAATCCCACGAGAATCCCGTCACGACTCACCACTGCACTTGCGGCAGTGTCAACATTTTTCAATCGAGCCTACCTGTTCATAGACGGGGTGGTTCCCATAGCTCATGGAATAAACCAAGGTCCGTTGGTTATGGGAAAATGCAATTCACAGGTACGTCATAGCTGTGCTCATTGGAGACCTGACCGACGCACTGGCAGCGTCGTACCCCATTCCACTTTCAACACAAGTGTATCCTCCCCTTGGACACCAGCAGGACGGGATGTTTGAAACTGACAGATAGCAGGTCTTCCCAGCAAAAAATAAGACAGACAGCGTACGACGGATTCACATGCGCATTGATAATTCTCGTGTGCCGAGAATAGATCACGACAACGCCGAGCGGCGGTGGGGCAGTAGGCAAGTTCACTTTCGCACACATGTCAATCATGGTACGTGTGACTAAACGGTGGTCCATTGAAGTCAGGGAAAGAGTCGCCTACCCCTTCCCACCCTCCCTTTTCGCATCTCCCCAATCAATTGCAGAGACTCGGAGCTGCCAAGTTCAATATGACTGACCTCTATCCTCCAGGCCATCGGAGTCACAATCGCTGGTCAATGGCATCATCAAACGAAGATATTCCATCTGTCGCAGCACGGGAAGGAGGCTCTTCAAGCGAAGGTGAGCATCTCGTCCTACTTCATCCCGTCATAGTTATTCTGACTATGTGTTTGCCACAGCGCTTCTCCATGAGGATACTCAAGGTCGTTCCCTAACTGGGGGTGATTGCACCCTTCGCTACTGGTGCTATGGTCTCCATACATTCCTCGCCGGCGTCCACGTCATACTCGTCGGAATGCTGTTCACCCACCCGGAGCATCAGTTCTCGGTCTCAATCAACAACACAGGCGCGACTATTGCCTTAAAGGTATTTCTCCAGGCATTCTACTTGGTATGTTTGTGCAAACTCTTGATGGATAATGATGTGACGGCTCTATCGGAAAGATTTATACCACAGTTCTGGTGTTCTTGACACAACGGCTCGCGTTATCTGCCGTCATGGCAAAGTGGCAAAAGCTCACGGCTATACACGATATATCTGGTGCATGGAACGGAATTGGGGCTGCAATCAGTGCTCTCTGGCAACAAACCAAGGTCATGTCCTCGCCATTGGCATTAGTCCTGGTCTTCATGTACTTGAGCTGCATCTCTGGCTTGCATATCATCTCATCCTCTGTCATCCAATTCAAAGCCTTCAACAATACTGTCACAAGTGTTGTTCCATCAACACTTGCATGGCCTTCTCCATCTGTCAATCTCTCCAGTCTTGATTGGATGTCCATTGATCCATTCATAACACTGTGGCAGCTGCTACCAACTGCCAAGGGCCTGTCTGGAAGTACTTTGTATGATGTTCCATCACCTGATGTTGCCTACACTGGGGCTATTGTGGACACAATCACCATCAGTGCTCAGTGTGGCCTGCTTTCAAATCTTTCAGTTGCCACATGGAACTCAACTCAGAATGCATATGATGTTGATATCAATGGCCTTGGTGAGGTTGTTTTTCCAGTGTTAGGTATGCAGAATTCCATTGAGTGTATCTTCTTACTCAATATATAAAAACAGAACAAGAAAATCTGGTGTCCTTCATTCCCCTTGGTATTCCATCACCTAGCATTACTTCTGTGAGTGGTTTTTGGATTACTCTGGTAATATTTATGAATGTGCTTTAGTCCTGTTTAATTTGCAACAACTATATTGTCTACCAAGTCACTACTCCACTAGAACTGGGCAATCAGACTGGTGAAGTCCTCCAAATTGATCTTAAGGGCCCAACTGGATTGGCATGTGAGTCCTCTTGATTACTTTAAGCTCATCTTTGATCAGTAAATGGTGGACATCTTAATTTCAATGTTTCAGCCACTGCATATTTTGTTGCATGTACCCTAAATACAACAACAAATTCTCTTGACCTTTCCATGCAAGATGGGAAAATTACCAACACTGAATCACTGCCTAACAACTCTAAGGAAGCTGAACCTTGGACTATTTGGTCACAAGGTAACACCACAGACTTGACTCAAATGGCATGTACATTTGTTCACCCTGTATTGCCTATTGGCTCAATGGAAGAATTTAGTTCAATAATGCCCAGATGGCAAGCTTACAAAATGGTGAATGCCGAGGTCTACAGTTTCCTACAGGATGTCCGGAATGTTATTGGCTATCTTGTGCTGTTGTGTAAGTATCCTCCTCACTATACACCTTCTGTGAAGTCAACTGGCAACTATGCTTCTAAACAGATATTTGAATTCTTTGTTGGGTCTTATAGGGAACTCTGCATCAGAGACAACCACAGGAACACCAATATCACCAATAATTCTTGAGAAAAATGACCTGGAAAATGTTATTGCACAAACTGCAGCAGCACTTATATGGTTGGGTATGTAATCAGCCAGCTCTTGATACTCTTACTGTCAGCTATTTTAATTATGATTGCATAATCAACAGCAGGTGCAGTTGGTGTTGATAATGGGGGTCTCCAGCAAGTTCAAGGGGAGAGATCAATAATCTATGACATTCTTGAGTTTAGATTGAATGTATGTAAATGTTTTCTTTCTCTGAAAGCTGATTTCTTGACTTTTCCATAGGTGAACACAGCACAAGTAAGTTCACTCCAATATAATGTGCAGGGCATGTTACAAGTTATAATTACCTGAAGGTTTTTGTTGGCCTCATTACTTCATCTATGCTCTTGGCTATTGTGGTTTGGATGTTTCATCATTCTCAACCAACATACACTGTGGCATCAATGACCAGTTCTAGCACCCTGGGGTTGATCTGGGTTTCTGCCCACTCCATCAGTTTGCAAGATTTCATGAAGACTGGAGTTTCTCTATCAGATCAATTAAGGCTAAAGGGAATGAAAGCTGAAGTTTGTTTTGCTGACCTGAAATCTGAACCAGTCAGATTTCATGGGAGCACAGATCATAATCTTCAGCCAGATTCTATGGTCCTTGATCCTGAATGGCAGGAACATATTTCAAAAGGTTCATTTCAGTTTACTTAAATAATGAGAATTAATGCAAATTACTTTTTATTACAGGACAACTCTTCATGCACTGGTTATGCTATGGCCTTCATGGCATCCTTCTTGCAATCCATGTGATCTTGGTCCTCCTTCTCATACAACATCCAGAACACCATGCCACAATGTCATCTGATAATCCTTGGGTAACATCAGCTTTGAGTATATTTCTCCAAGCATTCTATGTGGTAGGATCTTCATCACATTTGGTCTATTCCAAAATATTGACCTTGTCCCTGGATTCAGCTATACACTGCTGGGCTAGTATTCATCACACAGCAACTAGCTATATCAGCTATCATTTCACAAAGGCATGATTTAACAGCAGTGCATGATATTGCTCAGGCATGGACTGGCATTGGAGCTGCTGTTAATGCCCTTTGGCAACAAACCAAAATAGCATCATGCACTTGGACCATGCTTGGTGTGGTATCCTACCTGGCATGTGTCTCTACCCTCCACATAGCTGCCACTACCATCATGCAATTCACAGCCTTCAGCAGTAGTTCTGTCATCACTGTCCAGTCACAAATGGCCTGGCCAAATGCTATTGTTCTTGCAAATAGATCCTGGCCAGGTATACCAACAAGCAGTCTGCTTGCCAACATTCAAACCATTGGTCTCCTCAACAATACACTTTATGATATTGTAACCACCACAGATTTCAGCTCTACACAATCTACTGTGAATGCAACTTCCCTTCAAGCCAGATGTGGTCTATTGCCCAACCTCACCTTCTTTAATTCTGGCCTATTACCAACACTCGGCTTTTCTCTCAATGGCTTTGGTGCTGGAAGCTTTATACTTTATGGCAATTGTGAGTCTTCTTTCAAATTGAGCTCAAATACTATGAGTTACCTGTGGCTATTCACAATATAGATAGTTGTTAAGACCGTGCACTCCGGAAGTAACTCCGGAATGTCGGAGTTGACTTGGGGTGTTGGGACTTGGCTTCACCGTATGTGGTGCGCCCTTGCTGAGTCCGATGTCCCGGATTTCAGAGATGTCGGAGATGTCGGAGGGTTATGACTTAGACGTCAGGCGTCAAGTCGAGCAGAAGGTCGGAGGAGAGTCTTCAAGACTCGAGGACAGGAGTGAGAGTCTAAGATGATATTCGAACTGGATTGTACAAGAGTTATCTAGGGGTTTATATAGTTCGGAGGTACATAGGATCGGAGGTTAGGTGTCACCGGAGCTGTGCTCCTAAGCGAAGCACAGGTACGGAGGTAAGTAGGAAGCGGGACTAGGATGCATATGGACAGATGGTATGGAGATGGATATAAGAAGGTACATGAAGGGGGGTACAAGTCCGGAGGTCAGGAGTTGCGTCTTAAGGGAGAACGCACCGGAGTTAGCTTATAAGAAGAGGAAGTAGGTCCGGAGTACCGGAGTTGTACTTAGTGGTTATACGGGATATGACAATAGTGATCAAACATTACATTCTCAAATTGGAAGAAACCAAATTGTCTATATGTCAATTAGTTCTACATCAAATGTAATTAATATTTCTTTTTTCTCTGCAGCAGCTATTCAAAAATATGACTGACTTCTTGTTAGACTCTTTGGCCTGCATATCAATCATGTGATCCATACCTGTACTTCCTGATTACAACTTCTGTTAATCAGGATGGATCAATCCCTGATAGTGCTGTTAATCTTAGTGTCAACATTGCAGAAGGTGCCTACTAAATGCTTCAATTACATTTTGTGGGCATTTCACTTACTCCTCTACAGATGATGATAATGCAATCATGACATATCTTGCCGCATGCACTTTGACTTTTCAAATCACCAATGCTACCTTAGATCTTCAGGCTGGCACTCTTATACCAAGTCCAACTCAAGCAAGTGCACAGCCCTGGAAGCTATGGACTCCAGAAATGGAAGGGTCCTCAGATCTTCTTTCTCTTGTAAGATGAATTTTGTCTGATATAGAGATGACTATATGACATGGTTGGTTAGGTCAATATAATATTTTCTAATGATGGATTTGGGATCTGCCCACAAAATGGATTTGTGGGATGTTCAATGCTGAGCAAGTATGCTTGAATCAGATCAACCTTACATTGACTAGATCCAACTGACTGTTGTGAGCAGTGCATCACTCTTGGCAGAAAATAGTTCCCTTTATACACTTGCTCCAAATGAGTTACAGCAAGGTATTGAAAACTCAGTAGCAGCTACAATTTGGATGGGTAAGTCTTACCACATTTAATCTACCTCATTCCCATTTAACTGTCTTCTAGCTGGCCAAGTGGGTGTAAGCCAAGGAGGATTTGATAGGATGACTGGTGAAAGTCAAGTCACACAAGTCATTACTGAATGGAGATTGAATGTGAGTACAACAAATATTGCTTACATGAGGTTTTATTTGCTGAAGCAGAACTCCGAACAGATCAATGTGGTTCCAGTCAGAGTTACATCTATATAACATGACAAAATACAGCTCACTCCGGAAGGTATTCCGGTTCTCCGGGCCTCCGGAGAATAGATCCAGATACTCCACTCACTTTGTGATCAGGAGTTACAACTCCACTTGCTCCGAAGTTAGGAGTTACAACTCCACCTGCTCCGGAGTTAGGAGTTACAACTCCGGAGCGCAAACCATTCTTACGGTACAGTGCTGTCACTCGGTAATACCTCCTGACAGCAGTTACTATACCTTTCCCTTCCTTCGTCTTCCCTGACACTTATTGAGGTACGAGTGTGCCTCCACCATACACTACATAAACTTCCATTCCATCTCCCAAACACCTCAGTTGTTCTCGCCCGTCTTAGGCAACAGCTGAGCTCCGGTACGAATAGTTCCGGACCCGCGTTGCCAAAACTCCGGACCTTCGGAGCTCCGGACTTTAACATGCCCACTTCACTCACAACATCAGCAATTTCGCTGAATATATAGAGTATGACACGCCTCGATACTTGCAAACTGCGAATGGAAAGGCCCCCATTATTGGTGAAGGAACGGTCATCATTGAGTTCAATGGCAACACTGTGCGTTTATCACTTGTGATTTATATGCCTCATTGCAATCTCAAATTGATCTCGATGGGCACTTTGCTCAAAGATCATTGCCTTACCCTCAGTGCTGGCCCTGGCCGCATTGACTTCTTTGATAAATGTGCACGAAAGACAGTGCTCTCGTTCCATTCACATGGTTCAGACACTATGTTCTGGATTTGCGCCCCAGCCTTGAAACCACATGCCTCGAAAACTATGGCCTCTGCGGATTACGATTTGCTTCATCGTCGACTCGGACATCCCTCAAAGGATGTACTGAAAGCCGCTAAGAAGCATCTGAAGGACTTTCCGGACGTAAAGATCCCTTCATCCGATAAGATCTGTCCTGGCTGCCAACTAGGCAAACAACCCAATCGGTCATTCCCTCATACTGAGCGAAGAGCATCCTCGCCTTTTGAGCTGATTCATTCAGATCTCAAGTCTTTTGAGACGGAATCGTACCATAAGTACAAATATGCCATCGTCTTCTATGACGACTATACCTCAATGGCATGGGTTACCTGTTTGCGATCTAAGGATCAGGCTTTGAAAGCCACCAAACATTTCTTTCAATTCGTCCGCACTCAGTTTAATGCCAACATCCGTGGCTTTAAATCTGACGCTGGAGGTGAATACACTTCCAAAGCGTTCACTGAGTATCTGCGTGATAACGGGATTAACATCCTACAATCCGCCCCCTACGCACACCAACAGAATGGACGTGCTGAGCGATTAATTCGCACTTTAATGGACAAGGCTCAGGCAATGCGTCTTCACGCTTGTCTACCTGATTCCTATTGGGAGTTCGCACTTCTCCATGCGACTCATGTCTACAACTTGACGCCTATTAACAGGCTCAATTGGAGAACTCCCCATGAACTACTCAAGGGGGAGAAACCCTCTGTCTCGCACTTACGTGTTTTCGGATGTGGTGCCTATGTGCATATTCCCGACGAGACCAGAAAGGGCAAGTTGCAGCCAAAATCGCAACTAATGATTTATTTAGGCGTTGCTACTGGCAGTGTGACGAACTTCATGTTCATGCGACCTAACAATTCGCTACACACCTCTGCCCACGCCGTCTTTGATGAGAATCTCTTCCCGAGATGCTCAGGGGCTCGGCCTCACAAGCCTGTAAGTCACCCTCCACGGAAACCCCACCACCATGACCAACCTGGTCACTCCGATGAGGACTCCGGTCCTGAAGAGGATTTCGAAGATGATGGACCCGCTCCAGCAGCCCCCATCCCGAATCAAGAGCGACCTAGATCGCCTCCTCGCCCGGATACTCCTGAGGCCCCTCCGCCTCCACCTCCGGTCACTCCACCTCGTGCCCCTCGCCCACCTCCTGCCGGTCCCCCTCCCCTTCCTAGGAGATCGGAACGCGAACGCCGTGCGCCTACAAGGCCTGGCAACATTTATGGAGAAGGCAGACATCCTACCCAACAAGTAAAGGATATCGAGAAGGCTTCCACTTGGAAACGACTCGTTGGTGAGGCTCCACCGCCTCCGGCCCCGGAACCTCCATCGCCTCACATCCCTGGCGGTCTCCCTCCATCCCCTTCTCTTTCTGAGAAAGATGTCGAGAGGATCACCAGTGAAGGGGGAGACACACTCCTCCACTACCTCTGTTCTCGAGCGATTCCCTTCGCCGAAACAAGTAATACTCCCAATTATAGGGAATGGTCCTTTAGGGACATTAATAGATTACCCGCAGCAGAACAATCTGCATGGCGGAAGGCCTGTGATATAGAGCTATCCATGCTCAAAGAACGCAAGGTATGGGAAGTCGTCGATCGTCCCTCTAACCGCAAGGTTATTAAAAATCGATGGGTCTTTGATGTCAAAACCGATGGCCGTAAAAAAGCCCGACTAGTAGCGAAAGGTTTCTCGCAGGTCGAAGGTCTAGACTATGACCAAGTATTCTCGCCTGTAGTGCGATTTGAAACGGTGCGATGCATGCTCGCCCTAGCTGCCTTACACAACTGGCACATCACTGGACTAGACGTCCGATCAGCCTATCTATATGGCGTTCTGGAAGAAGAACTCTACATGGAGTTCCCAGAAGGGTTCATGCCTCCCCATTTAAAAGGCAAGGTACTTAAGCTTCTACGTGCCATTTATGGCTTAAAGCAAGCCGGGATTACCTGGTGGCGCGCGTTAGACAAATCCATGAAGGAACTTGGATTTGAACGGCTCAAATCTGATGCCGGCTTATTTGTGTACCGGCGAGGAAACGACTTAGTACTCGCCATCGTTTATGTCGACGACGCAATGTTTTGCGGACCCAATAAGAGCCTAGTCGATAAGATTAAGGCCGCTTTTATGAAAAAGTGGGAATGTCGAGATCTCGGAGATGTTAAAGAATTCCTCCGAATGAACATACGTCGAGAAGGTCACCGCATTATAATAGACCAGCGGAGTTACCTCGACAAAGTGCTTGAGCGCTGCGGAATGATCAACGCAAAGCCTGCTCGCACACCTCTACCTCAGGGATACTACCCAGAGAAGAATGACGATCCTATCAACCATGAGTTGAGATCTCGCTTTCAGCAGGTCATTGGATCATTACTATATCTCATGATTGGTACCCGGCCTGACATTTCATATGCTGTCACCCAAATGGCCCATCAATCCGCCAACCCATCTGAGGATCACCTTAATAAGGCCCTCTACATCTGCCAATATTTACTTGGCACTAGTGATTACTCATTGGTATATGATGGAGATTCTGGCAAAGGCATTATTGCCTGCACTGACTCTGACTGGAGTCAGGACAAACAAACCAGTCACTCGCAAACAGGTTACTACCTGAAATTTGCAAATGGAGTCTTCCTCTGGAACTCTCACTTGCAAAAGACCACTGCACTGTCTTCTACTGAAGCAGAATATATGGCCCTGAGCGATTGTTCTCACCAGGTGGTTTGGATTAAACAGATGTTTGAGGAATTTGGGTATAAACTTAACCCTATTCCCATCTGTGGTGACAACCAAGGGTCGCTGTTTATTGCAGAAAACCCGATCACCAAAAAGCGATCAAAACACATCCAGATCAAGTACCACTTTGTACACGATGCTGTGATGATGTACAAACAAGTTGAACTGTTTTATATCCCTGGGGATGACAACCCTGTGGATATGTTCACCAAGAACCTCGGATTCGTCAAATTCGAGAAATTCAAACAACAACTGGGCTTAGTATTTAGAAATCTCGCCTTTCATTAGATTGAGCGATTGATTAGCCACTTTAGGTCTTTACCATACCACAGTATATAAGACCAGGGGGAGTGTTGAACGCTAGTATACCATATTAGTATTATAGTTCACACACTTCCTGTATTTAAGTACAAACTCAGCAGAGCTGAGTTACAATCGATTCTTTCACTTGATCCCCATTGTTCCCCGCTCACCAGCAACAACCCCAGGTATGTCCTAGTGACGCTTAGCTCTACCACTTGCCTGCTTCAACACTTACATCATTTGAAATGTGAAGTATGGGTTGGTAGATGGATATTATGTATTGCTTTTGCATACTGTTTGTGTTGTTTTGAAATGTATTTATTGATTGGTTGTAGATGGGTACTATAGTACATCTAGTGTATTGGGTACTTCTGCAAATTTATTGTGACCTCAGAAACATATATGAAGGCTGGGATTACATTGAATTTGCATATTTTTCCATGTCCTTTAATATATGTGGTGGATACTTCAGTGCATCTAGCACACAGTTGCTCTCACACATATCTACATAGAGTGTGGAGTAATTATAATTACAAATACCTGACAACATCTTGGCCCAAATAAAAATTGCAGCATATATGTAGACCCATTGGGATATCCCAGTTTAAATTTCAGAGAAAACAGTTGTCAGAATAAATTGTTATAAGTGATATAAGGATGATGGAGGAGCCATGTCATAAGTTGCCTGAAGAAAATACAAGAGCATTCCTGATGATTGTAGCATACTCTTAGGACATTATATACACTGGGGAAACATCATTTGGAGTGGTGGTATGCATCCCTGATTTAATTTACTGTAGTATATGGCTAACTAGGGGATGATAATTCATGTCAACCAAATAAAATACAGGAGCATGGCTGATGGTCATAGCATACTCTTAGGATATTATATACACTGGGGAAACACTATTTGGAGTGGTGGTATGCATCCCTGATATAGGAGGTGGACTCAGAACTGTCGGATGCTGTGCACGTGCAACACATGGACTCTGAGAGCAGGTATTCAAGCATGGGCCCAAGGCCAGCAGTTGGTACTGCCTTACCTACATGCTCAGAGTTCGTCGTTGGCCTCGACATCATTGTTCGGACTCCCGGACCAGTGGCGCATTACGGCAGACATTGCAACATCAGGGCCATCATCGCAAGCATGGTATCCCATGGCGCTATCGGAGAATAGGACCTACACTGTTCTATATGTGCCAGACCCAAGCCATGTGATGAAAAGGAAGCATGCAGCGATGAACCTCGGTTGGACACCACGCACCACGGGACATCACCCATGCCCGGTACGAGTCGATCAAACATCTGGCTGGGTTCATATACAAGAATGGGCAGACAAGGCACAAGGTAAAGGTGATCGTTACCAAATGGGTGAGTGCACCATACCCTCGAATCCAGTGGGTCAGGTGCTGATGCGACGCCATATGTATGGATGGCTCTACAGATGGATCTATACGAGAACGGAGAGTCCTTCGACATCAAGTTCAAGACATGGGATGCTTTCAAGGCAATCATCCTCAATCCTGCCAACCACATCGATGGGTGAAATCAGCTGGTGACAGTTGACTGCATACTCAGAGGGATCAACTATTTGGTAGATCATGTGTGCATCCATCTCAAATGCACAGCACAGCACGGCGAGCTCACAACTGACATGACATCATAGCAGTGATGGAAATGCATATGGCCTCAATGCAGCAGCCCTGCTGCAGTATGAGGTGAACATTACACAGCTCACCAGCCAGACATTCTTCTGGCCTCCGATAAGGCATGCACGTAGGGCGGCAATGAAATGGCCAACAATGGAACACCTTCAAATGATCGCCAGGTTGAGCAGGTCGTATGCATCATGAACCATTTGTCTGGCACCAAGCCAAGCCATTCCAGATCTCGCCATGCTCAAGCGCAGCAACAGCGAATGCGGAGTGCACATGATATTGCCAACAGCCTGAAAAGAATGCCATACATGGACGTACATGAATGAGCACAGTGAGGAAGATACATTCTGGATGGCACAAGAGTATGTGTCAAGCCTCAATCAAGTGGAAGAATGGAGGGCGTTCGTGGTTGGGGGAAACATCATCAGCGTCATGCATACTCACAAGATGCCGGTGAAGGACTGAAAGGGTGATTGGAGCGGTTGTGAAGCAGAGTCATTTCTCTCGCTGGACGAGATAAGGTATGTAATTTGGCACGGCATCATAAGAAGCTGTCTAACTTGGAGGGGATTAGGAAAATCGTAGCCAAGGAGCCAAGACCAATCCAAATGGCTGAGCTGCATCAGGCAATCATCAACCTGCAATCTGGTATGGCCCCCATACAATCATGCACAAGGGGTGAGTTCATCTTGTTCATCCAGAAAGCCTGGAGGAAACTCCTCCTCCACAAAACCGGGGATGCCAGTGCAAAGACATCGATATCGATCTTCTGCAAGATCAATGTAGGGATATGAATCAATCTGTCCAGACGAGAACTGCCCACATACTTTGTGAACAAGGTGGAATGGTCCCTCAACACTGGTATCTGGTTGCGGTTTCACAACAAGACCATGGGCACACTGGCGGACGCATTCACAATGGTTTTCAGACAGTGGCTGATGGACATCCAGAACCCCTATATAGTGTAGCGTAGCGTTCACCTTCTTGTAATAATATCCACAATGTACCCATTGATATATAGACATCAAACCAGTACATGTTCGGTGTTATAGGATGTTCCATACATGTAATATAAACATGTACATGTTACCCATATATCCACACAATGTGGACGAAGCGGTCTATGACACCAAACAGCACCAAACAGATACATGTTCAGTGTGATAGGACATTCCATATATACATTACAAGCCTGTACATACAGTGACTTCCAAAATTGAGTCAATGTCTTGAGAATTTGAAGTATATGTTATATAGCTCAGGGGCATGGACAAACAGAGCCAAAGTGTAGGTGGGTGACTACTTGTACCTACCATCAGCTATCCATCTAAAATGAATTATGTAATTTAGACAAGTAGCCATAGAGATATGGTCAATTCAAAATAGCTAGTCATTGACTCAGTTTTGTAACTATGTATCCAATCTATAGAATCAGCCCATTCTAGTACTTTGTATGACCTCCTTTGGCCTTGGTTACTGCTTGGATCCTCCTAGGCATGCTTTCAATCAAATTCTGACACACCTCTGGATCTATAATATTCCATACTTCTGCCACTCTATCCCAAACCTCCCATACTCCTTTGGCCTGTCTTGGATATTTGGCAAGCTCCTTTTTAATATGATGCCAGAGATGTTCAATAGGATTGAGATCTGGAGATTGTGGAGGCC